>CM059784.1:17037500-17170000 GCA_030435695.1 Brachymystax lenok tsinlingensis
GGTGACCGTTTTGGAGACCCTGGCGTGCCCAAAGTAAAATGCCTCCCATTCAGGCCCAGAAAATAGGATATGCACATATTTAGTACCATTGGATAGGAAACACTCTGAATTTTCTAAAAGTGTTAACATTTTGTCTGTGAGTAAAACAAAACGGATATGGCAGGTGAAACCCCGAGGAATTTGGGGTCCTGGAAAAAGTGGTTATGAAAATGCCCTTATAAGGGCATATGAATGCAGGACCTATCGCTTCCTCTGGATGTCAACAGTCTCGAGAAAGTGTTCTGATTCATTTTAGATGCTTTTAGAGCAGAGAAGAAGAGGAATAAGGAAGTGTCCACGCAGGTCTCAATACAAGTGAATGCGCGCTCCCGGCTGGCACGTTCTTTGTTTTTTTCCTTTCTTATCGCCCAGTTTATATTCCGGTTGAAATATTATGCTATTTATACATAAAAGTGTTCCTAAGGATACATTTACAATGATGTTTGATTGTTCTTGGACAAGTTTATAGGTATAAATTGAACGAGTTCTCTTCACGTTTCAATGGAGGAGTCGACGCTGTTTTTCGGATTATAACGCGCCAACCAAATTGAGATTTATGGATATAATACATTACTTTTTCTTTTTTTTGTTCAAATATTTTTATTGAGCACACACAAGACTGGTGTAAAGGTATAAAAGACACGTGTATAATTCTTATCTAAACATAAAAGAGCAGACAGAAACAGCAAGGCCCAAAGTTCCAGGTGCACAGTAACTAATACAAATAAAGAGAACAAGGACAGGTAGAAAGGAAGAGGGTAGATGTCACCCCTCCTCCCCATCACCCTCTATCATCCCCCCATTCCCCCTATTATCCACCCCCTATTATCCCCCCATTCCCCCTATTATTCCCCCTATTATCCCCATTCACCCCTATTATCCCCCATTCCCCACAACGGCTCGGGTGCCAGGGCAAGCACACGCTGCCCTAAGGTATATTAAAATATTACAATTGAGAGTGCGTTAAAATGTACAAATTCACAGCGCCGACTGGTCCAAGTAAGAGAGGAGAGGCTGCCAGATTTGATCAAATGTTGTTAATTTATTGTTCAGAATGTATCTTATTCTTTCTAAGTGGACAGTGTTTGCCAATTCGCTGAGCCATAATTTGGTAGAGGGAGCTTCCCCCCCCTTTTCCAAAACAACAAGATAATTTTTTTTGCCAAAATGAGACCGTAAGAGATTAGTTGTTTTTGGGGGTTGGTTAATCCGTTTAGGGAATCGGACACTCCCAGGATTATCAGAAGCGGGTCTGGGTCAATTGAAGTCTCCAGAACTTCAGAGAGGATCCTAAAAATTCCACACCAATAGCCATACAAGTTAGGGCAAAGGGCAAAGCAGTGGAGTAGTGTACCCTGCGCAGCATGACACTTATCACACATAGGGGGATGTGTCAGGAAATATCCTATGCAGCTTAGTTTTGGAATAGTGTAATCTGTGTAATACCTTGAATTGTATGAGACGACGTCTGGAGTTAATGGAGCAAGTGTGGATATACTCCAAGCTATCTTCCCAGTCTGCCACAGAAATGTCAGACCCTAGTTCTTCCTCCCATTTTGCCTTAATGGCATCTGTAGAAGGTGTGCTAACAGATTGAAAAGCGTCATATAGACGAGATATCAATTTGTCTGAGGTGGGGCATATATTTATGCATCCGTCAAACATGGAAGGTTTAGCATTCTCAAATGTCAGAAGATGTTGGTCTAAGGTCAAAGTGGACTTTAATTTGCTTCCAGATTCGGACTGTGCTATGTTTAATAGGATTGTTACTATAAAATGACATCTCCAGTTTGACAGGCGATAAAATCACAGCGCCAATAGAGAAGGGGTGACAATCCTCACGCTCCATACTAAGCCAGCTAGACGACAGAAGTGCGTCATCCAGCAGAAACGTAACAGCGTGGAGGTTAGCGGCCCAGTAGTAAAATATTACATTTGGGAGAGACAATCCTCCTTCCATCTTGGATTTACAGAGGTGTTTTTTACCTATCCTGTGTGTTTTATAATCCCAGATGAATGGATTGATAATTGAGTCCAGTTGTTTATGAAAGGTCTTAGGTATAAATACTGGGATGTTTTGGAATAGGTAGAGCAGTTGTGGGAGGAAGACCATTTTAATGGCATTAATTCTTCCGAGCAGAGAAATTGGGAGAGTTCTCCAGAATTGTATGTTTGCCTTGAGTCTTTGCATCAGAGGGGGGAAATTCTCCTTAAATAGTGAGGAGTATTGTTTGGTAACTACAATTCCTAGGTAGGTAAATCTTTCTAAAGATAACTTAAATGGGAGACGTTCTAACCAAGAGGTGTTTTGCAACCTTATGGGCATTAATTCGCTCTTGTTCCAATTTATTCTGTATCCCGAGAAGGTACCAAACATATTATTCACATCGAGAATAGCAGGAATACTAGTTTGGGGATCGTTACATAGAGGAGAATGTCATCTGCGTATAGGGAAATCTTATTTAGAGTACCTTTAGTATTATAGCCGTGTATTGCTGCATGAGATCTGATCGCCTGAGCGAGAGGTTCAATAATTAAAGCAAAGAGCATAGGCGACAGCGCACAACCCTGCCTTGTCCCTCTATAAAGGTTAAATCGAGGCGACAGTGATTGGTTAGTGAGTATTCTCGCACAGGGGTTTCTATATAAAAGCTGGATCCAATTTATGAACCCCTCTCCAATATTAAATCTCTGCAGGACCTTGAATAGATAGGCCCACTCAACTTGGTCAAAGGCCTTTTCAGCGTCAAGAGATATAACGGCAAGGTCCACGTTGGGTAACCTCTGAGAATACATAATGTTGAAGAGGCGCCTGAGATTGAAGAATGAGTTTCTGTTAGGGATAAAGCCGGTCTGGTCCGAATGGACCAGTTTGCCCATTAAAGTGCTAAGCCTGTTCGCCAGAGTTTTTGATCAAATCTTTTGGTCTGTATTAAGGAGAGATATTGGTCTATATGACCCTACCTCTTCCGGATCTTTACCCTTCTTATGTATAACTGTAATAAACGCCTCATCCAAAGTAGGTGGGAGAGCTCCATCCTCATTGGCCTGAACCAACATTTTGTGCAGGTAGGGAGAGAGCATGTTGCTGAATGTTTTATAGAATTCACCAGGGTATCCATCTGGGCCCGGGGTCTTGCCACTCTTTAGAGATTTAATTGTTTCTCGAATTTCTCCAAGAGATATTTCCTTATTCAGGACGTTGGAATCTTCCTGGTTCAGGGAAGGGAGATTACAGTCCTCCAGAAAGTTTTGCATAATTAAGGGGTTAGGATCCGCTTTAGATGTATATAGAGTTTTGTAAAATTGACGGAATCTGTCATTAATGTCTTTGGGGGAAGAGAGTAATTCCCCAGATGCAGATTTAACTTTGTGAATCATTCGGTCACTCTCATTTTTTCGAAGTTGTCTGGCGAGTAATTTATGTGGTTTGTCACCAAACTCAAAATATTTTTGCTTGGCATAGAGAAAAGATTTAGCAATTTTAGCTGAGAGAATCTGATTGTATTCAAATTTTAAAGAGGTAATTTTTTTATGTTTCTCCATAGATGGATGGCTGGCATTCTCCCTATCCAGTAGGTGAATTTGTCCCTCCAATTCTACACATTTTTCTCTGTTTTGCCTACTCCTGGCAGCCTGAAAGGAGATGATACAGCCTCTCAAATAAGCCTTCAGTGTTTCCCACAATAATGCTGGGGAAGTCTCTGTGTTGTCGTTTGTCTCAAAGAAAAATGTAATTTTGTCTTTAAGATGCTCACAGAATGTTGGTTCTGTGAGGAGCTGAGGATTCAACCTCCAGACCCTCTCCTTTGGTATGATGTCATCCAATCTCAGGGAGAAAGTGAGTGGACTGTGGTCAGAGATTATAATATCATGATACCTCACATTACAGGTATAGGGGAGTAACTTTGCATCAACCAAAAAGTAGTCAATTCGGGTATAAACATTGTGAACATGAGAGTAAAAGGAGTATTCCCTACCCGTAGGGTTGGAGATCCTCCAAATATCAAATAAGTTAGAGTTTTTTATGTAGGTATTCAAGAATTCGCTTGAATAGGAGGTAGGAGTACGCCGGGTAGAAGATCTATCCAAATATTGGTCTAGCACACAGTTAAGATCCCCTCCAATGACCAAATTAGTATGGGAGATATCTGGAATCAGGGCAAGGACTCTTTTGAAAAAAGAGGGGTTATCAATGTTTGGCCCGTAGATATTTAGTAGAGTTATAGAAGTAGAGTGAATCTCTCCTGTTACAATCATATAACGACCCTCTTTATCCGCAATAGTGGTTTTATGTAGAAAGGGAATTCCTTTCCGTACCAGAATCGCTGTGCCTCTCGTTTTGGCGGAGAGGTTAGAGTGATACACTTGCCCCATCCACCTACATTTAAGTCTGCTGTGGGAATTGTTTTTTAGATGGGTTTCTTGTAAAAATATAATATCAGACGAGAGTGCTTTCAAGTGGGCTAGGACCTTGCCTCTCTTAATTGGTTCGTTTAAACCCTTTACATTCCAGGAAGTAAACGTAAGCCCCGCCCTCCTCTCGTTTGTAGTTCCTATGGTGGCCTGCATAACATGGAACTCAGTGAAAAGGTAAGAAAACGCACCCAACCTTCACAATCAGCATATGTAGCACCTACACCCGAGCAGTATCCAACCGACCCCTCCCCCCCGGCAAGCACCCTTACTCTCCACCCTGTCCTCCAACTTTCCCCAACATTTACCCTCCCCCTCAACCCACCTGTAACAGGCATGCACAAATAGGAGAGAAAAAAATATAAAAATAATAAACACATTGTCTGGCCGATGCCAAAAATGCACGGCGCGACCTCAAACAAGAGTTAAAACCAAAATAAAATCCCAACTATACGTTCACCTCTTACTATCCTAGAACTTCTACTAACATATGAACTGGGGAGGCTCCCGCAAATAAAGTGTTCAATTAGCATCTAATAAACCACAACAGAATAAATTGCAACTTAAACATATTGCCCACTTAAGTGTCATCCTGGGTCAATCCCTGAGATAAGCGAGACATAGCATCACAAGAATATATTGCTAAGCAGAGCCGGTCTAAACATAAACCATCAGCATGAAAGTGAAATTAACGTTAAATGAGAGCTCTGACAGCCCTCCATTGGTCGGCTCAGCGTCTTACATGTTCGGTAGCGACAATAACACTTCAGTCAGCAGCCCTTGCTGAGACAGTGTAATAAGGTTTCACCCGTTATGGCATAGTATGGATTCGAGTCCCTAATACACAGCGACAAGGCGCTCTAACCCGTACGGGGGATTGGCATATATTCCCGGATAAACTTCTCTGCATCCAAAACTGAGGAGAGCCAAATCTTCTCACTGGAAGGAGGGGTAATTCTGAGTCTTGCAGGGAAGAGCAAGGCTGGGCGAAGGTGGAGTTTGTAGAGTTTGGTCATGACCTCTCTGTAGCTGGCGCGATGCTTTGCAACATCGGGCGCGTAATCCTCATAGGCACGGAAGGGATGTCCTTTATGTAACAGGTTACCCCTCAGTCGAGCCTCGCGCAGGATAAGATCCTTGGTCTTGAAATTGTGACAACAGATGATTACTGGGCGAGGACGTTGGCCCGGGCCAGGCACTGGGACAAGAGCGCGATGTGCACGGTCCAGCTGGGGATCCGAAGCCAAAACATCCGATCCCATTGCATCTCTCAGTAGTCGGTGGGGCGAGAGCCAGCCTCCACTCCCTCCGCCAGACCAACAAGGCGAAGGTTATGACGTCTGGATCGGCCCTCAAGGTCGACCACATTCACTGAGAGCCTCTGTACACTATCCTGCAAGGACGTGCATAGCTTCTCTAACTCGTCGATCCTACCAGCGTTGAATTCAGAAGCCTTCTCAAGGTCCACAATACTCTGGCCCTGCGAAGCAACCGCTCGAATGGTGCTCTCGATTTTGGAATCCAGTTCAGCAAAAGTAGCCTTAAGATCCTCAGCTATAGCAACACGTAGTTCTCCCAGAGCCCGGGTAAGTTCCGAAAGTGTCACGTTGTTGCCTGTGCTTTCCGCCATGTCTGTCTCGTTGTTTGGTGGGGAGGAGGCCTCCGGTGAGGATTTGCTGTCCTTTGGTCGCCTATTACTCGGCATGTTCACGTAGAAAGTTACAATAATGTATTAGAAACAGACGTTTGTTGTAAAAAAGTGCTGTAAAGTAGGTTAAGTTAGACTGTTTCGCAAAAAAGTTGCAGGAGCCTCTCTCCAAACGTCCGTTCACTCCAACATGTTAGCTCCGCCCCCTACATTACTTTTTCTAACAAAAGAACCATGGATTGTCTTCGTTGGACACTTGGGAAACCCTCAGCAGAAGTTCTTCAAAAGGTAATTGATTTGTTTTCGCTGTGAAATGTGTTATGTGTGAACCGTGATAGCTTATGAATTCATGGTAATGGAAAAATATGTTAGGTGCTACCCTCAAACAATCAAATGTGGTGCTTTCGCCGTAAAGCCTTTTTGAAATCTGACAACACTGTGATATTGCCAAGAAGCAGAGCTTTTGATGACTATGAAACACTTGTATATTGGTGCATGTTTAATAATTCAACTTTTGGATTTTGAATTTGGCGCCTTGCATTTCACCTGGTAGTGTCGGGAGTGCCCCACCGCTCCCTAGAAGTTAAGTACTTTACACCGTCTAGAATGAAGGAACATAGGAAGAAACCTAGAGAGGAACCAGGCTCAGTAAGGGTAAGCAGTAAGCTGTGCCCTGATAGGCTGTGCCCTGATAGGCTGTGTCCTGATAGGCTGTGTCCTGATAGGCTGTGTCCTGATAGGCTGTGCCCTGATAGGCTGTGTCCTGATAGGCTGTGTGTGTGTCTCACCACATTGTCTCTGCTCAGGACCTCCAGGATGTTGTTGAGCAGCTCCACGCTGTTCCTCCGCTCGTCATAAGGCCCCTCCCCCATGTCCTTCAGCGCTCCGCTCAGCTCCCGAAGCATCATGGGTAGCAGAATGTCACGGCACTCTGAGGGACACAACACATATTCAGGATGGTCACGTTCCAGCCACAAACACACACACACACACACACACACACACACACACACACACACACACACACACACACACACAGGTGTTCATACAACCGTACACATACAACAGGGACTCTCAAACTGCACAACCACACTCTGACCATTTAAACTGTAGTTCTGTCCTTGAGCTGTTGTTGTCTATTAATGTTCTGTATTATGTCATGTTTCATGTTTTGTGTGGACACCAGGAAGAGTAGCTGCTGCTTTTGCCATTGCTAATGGGGATCCTAATAAAATACCAAATACCAAACTCAATGCTCTCCGTTCTTTAATCTCTCTTTCTTTCCCTTCCTCTCTCTAGCCGCAGGTAGACTAAGCACATTAAAAGCTCATTTAGGCAGAGGAGAGTCATTATTAACAGAGAGCAAGCAGGCAAGTCGTGCTGAGATAGCCTGGGTCAAACCTAGCACTCAATCACTGCACTGAGAGAGACAGGAAACCTAGCACTCAATCACTGCACTGAGAGAGACAGGAATGGTGGGAGGAACGGAGGGGGGCAGGGAGGAAGATATGGGAATGGAGAGGGGAGAAGGGGAGAAGTGGGAGGAAATGGGGAGGAGAGGAGAGTTGGCAGTTAGGGGAGGAGAGGGAAGAGGGAGAAGAAGAGGAGAGAGAGCAGGGGGAAGGTAGAGAGAGAGTAGTACACTGCCGAGAGATGTACACAGCTCAGTGATCCAGAGAAGGAGATGTACACAGCTCAGTGATCCAGAGAAGGAGATGTACACAGCTCAGTGATCCAGAGAAGGAGATGTATACAGCTCAGTGATCAAGAGAAGGAGATGTACACAGCTCCGTGATCAAGAGAAGGAGATGTACACAGCTCAGTGATCAAGAGAAGGAGATGTACACAGCTCCGTGATCAAGAGAAGGAGATGTACACAGCTCAGTGATCAAGAGAAGGAGATGTACACAGCTCAGTGATCAAGAGAAGGAGATGTACACAGCTCAGTGATCAAGAGAAGGAGATGTACACAGCTCAGTGATCAAGAGAGAGTAAACAAAGATAGATAAAGTGAGAAAGTTGATCTTCCTCCTTGCTACTGTTTATGTGAACAGTGAGAGATAAGAGATGAGACATTGTGTTGAATCTTCTCTAATGTAAACATGTCCAAACCAACCACTCCTCCCCTACACAAGTACTACTCAAACATATTGCGGTTACAATATAACACACCTGTCTGTTGATATAGGAAAAAGTAAGTTAGCCAGAAGGGCCCATAGTGCAGGAGATTATCTCCTGTTTCTACAGTGTGAGGTAGCTTGATGTAAAAGTACACCCCCTGGACAGGACGCTAGTCTCTCGCTGGGCCATGAAATAGACTGGGCCAATATTTCTTAAAAGGAGGTGAGAGGGAGAGAAGCTGAGAGGGTGAGAGAGGGTGTGGTGGTGAAAGGGTGAGAAGGTGAGAGAGGGTGAGAAGGTTCGAGAGGGTGAGGAGGTGAGAGAGGGTGAGAAGGTGAGAGGGTAAGAGAGGGAGAGGGGTTGAGAGAGGGTGAGGAGTTGAGAGGGTGAGGAGGTGAGAGAGGGTGAGAAGGTGAGCGGATGAGAGAAGGTGAGGAGGTGACACAGGGTGAGAAGGTCAGAGGGTAAGAGAGGGTGAGGAAGTGAGAGAGGATGAGGAGGTGAGAGAGGATCGCGGAGGTGAGAGAGGGTGATAAGGTGAGAGGGTGAGGAAGTGAGAGAGGGTGATACGGTGAGAGGGTGAGGAAGTGAGAGAGGGTGATAAGGTGAGAGGGTGAGGAAGTGAGAAAGGGTGATACGTTGAGAGGGTGAGGAAGTGAGAGAGGGTGATACGGTGAGAGGGTGAGGAAGTGAGAGAGGGTGATAAGGTGAGAGGGTGAGGAAGTGAGAAAGGGTGATACGGTGAGAAGGCGAGGAAGAGAGAGAGGGTGACAAGGTGATAGGGTGAGGAAGTGAGAGAGGGTGATAAGGTGAGAGGGTGAGGAAGTGAGAAAGGGTGATAAGGTGAGAAGGTGAGAGAGGGTGATAAGGTGAGAGGGTGAGGTAGTGAGAGAGGGTGATAAGGTGAGAGGGTGAGGAAGTGAGAGAGGGAGATAAGGTGAGAGGGTGAGGAAGTGAGAGAGGGAGATAAGGTGAGAGGGTGAGGAAGTGAGAGAGGGAGATAAGGTGAGAGGGTGAGGAAGTGAGAGAGGGAGATAAGGTGAGAGGGTGAGGAAGTGAGAGAGGGTGATAAGGTGAGAGGGTGAGGAAGTGAGAGAGGGTGATAAGGTGAGAGGGTGAGGAAGTGAGAGAGGGAGATAAGGTGAGAGGGTGAGGAAGTGAGAGAGGGAGATAAGTGCTTTGAGAGACTAGTCAAGGATCATATCACCTCCATCCTACCAGACACCCTAGACCCACTCCAATTTGCTTACCGTCCCAATAGGTCCACAGACAACGCAATCGCAATCACACTGTCCAAACCCATCTGGACAAGAGGAATACTTATGTAAGAATGCTGTTCATCGACTACAGCTCAGCATTTAACACCATAGTACCCTCCAAACTCGTCATTAAGCTCGAGACCCTAGGTCTCGACCCAGCCCTGTGCAACTGGGTCCTGGACTTCCTGACGGGCCGGCCCCAGGTGGTGAGGGTAGGAAACAACATCTCCACCCCGCTGATCCTCAACACTGAAGCCCCACAAGAGTGCGTTCTCAGCCCTCTCCTGTACTCCCTGTTCACCCATGACTGTGTGGCCATGCACGCCTCCAACTCAATCATCAAGTTTGCAGACGACACTACAGTGGTAGGCTTGATTACCAACAACGACAAGACGGCCTACAGGGAGGAGGTGAGGGCCCTCGGAGTGTGGTGTCAGGAAAATAACCTCACACTCAACGTTAACAAAACAAAAGGAGATGATCGTGGACTTCAGGAAACAGCAGAGGAAGCACCCCCCTATCCACATCAACGGGACAATAGTGGAGAAGGTGGAAAGTTAAGTTCCTCAGCGTAAACATCACCGACAAACTGAAATGGTCCACCCACACAGACAGCGTGGTGAAGAAGGCGCAACAGCGCCTCTTCAACCTCAGGAGGCTGAAGAAATTCGGCTTCTCACCAAAAACACTCACAAACCTCTACAGATGCACAATCGGGAGCATCCTGTCGGGCTGTATCACCGCCTGGTACGGCAACTGCTCCGCCCACAACCGTAAGGTTCTCCAGAGGGTAGTGAGGACTGCACAACGCATCACCGGGGGTAAACTACCTGCCCTCCAGGACACCTACACCACCTGATGTCACAGGAAGGCCAAAAAGATCATCAAGGACAACAACCACCCGGGCCACTGCCTGTTCACCCCGCTATCATCCAGAAGGCGAGGTCAGTACAGGTGCATCAAAGCTGGGACCGAGAGACTGAAAAACAGCTTCTATCTCAAGACCATCAGACTGTTAAACAGCCATCACTAACATTGAGTGGCTGCTGCCAACATACTGACTCAAATCTCTAGCCACTTTAAATAATTGGAAATTGGATGTAACAAATGTATCACTGGCCACTTTAAACAATGGTTTATATAATGTTTACATATCCCGCATTACTCATCTGATATGTATATACTGTGTACTCTATACCATCTACTGCATCTTGCCTATGCCGGTCATCCATCGCTCATCCATATATTTATATGTACATACTCGTATTCATTCCTTTACACTTTTGTGTATTAGGTAGTTGTTGGGGAATTGTTTCGATTTCTTGTTAGATATTACTGCATGGTCGGAACTAGAAGCACAAGCATTTCGCCACACTCGCATTAACATCTGCCAACCATGTGTATGTGACAAATACAATTTGATTTGATTTGATAAGGTGAGAGGGTGAGGAAGTGAGAGAGGGTGATAAGGTGAGAGGGTGAGGAAGTGAGAGAGGGTGATAAGGTGAGAGGGTGAGGAAGTGAGAGAGGGTGATAAGGTGAGAGGGTGAGGAAGTGAGAGAGGGTGATAAGGTGAGAGGGTGAGGAAGTGAGAGAGGGTGATAAGGTGAGAGGGTGAGGAAGTGAGAGAGGGTGATAAGGTGAGAGGGTGAGGAAGTGAGAGAGGGTGGTGAGGGGATATTACTGCACCAAGAACAAAATAACAAAATTACCTAGCAAGCAATTTTCGAGGCCAGACCACTTCAACCCTGTTTGTGTGTGAGCATGTGTGTGTGTGTGCGTACGTGTGCTCGTGCAGGATATATTTTGCCTATGAAAAAGGTTCCTCGGAGTGACTGAAAGTAAAATGCTAAACTCTGGCTAGAGGAGACAATGGTGTTTAACATTTTCTCACCCACCAAGTCTACACACACACACACACACACACACACACACACACACACACACACACACACACACACACACACACACACATACACACACAGCCTGAAGTACTAATCTTTATTCAATTCTAAAAACTGTGTTTACTCTCTATAATCTCAGCTTTTGTTTATTTATTTGAGTGTGTGTGTGTGTGTCTGTATGTGTGTGTGTGTGTGTGTCTAATTGAATAGAAATGGACAGCCATCCCTGGCTGGCGGGCAGTGGAAACAGCCATGATAAATCAGCAGCCAGCTGAAAAGCTACTTTCCATTTTTCATTTCATGCCACCGAGTCCCAGCCAACACAATAAACTATCTAGCATGGTAATAAGGTGACATTCCAATTACTGGCGGGCATCTAAATCAGAGCCCTCTTCCTCCTCCTCTTCTCTCTCTCTTTCACTGGTTGGTTAGGATCCCTGGCTCAGAGTTAGATTGGGAAGGTAATGGAGGAGGCCAGTCCTGGAACAAGCAGCTACATATAGGGGGTGGAAAGGACTGGTGATAGGCCAAATCACTACTACTATCTCTCTGTGTCCTCTGTGTCACTGTCTCTCTCTCTGTCTGCCTAATTCTCTCTGTGTCTATCTGTCTCTCTCTCTCTCTCTCTCTCTCTCTCTCTCTCTCTCTCTCTCTCTCGTATCTCTCTCTCTCTGTCTGTCTGTCTCTCTTTCAACAGAATACCAAGCGTATTGATCCATTGTCTGTTGATTAGATTATGTCTACTAATGTGTTTAATTTACAGATGAAGAGTGAATAGTCAGAAAGGTATAGATGAAGAAATTGATATATTTGTCCCTGTCCTCTCTTTGGCTCGTCAGTATGCAGTATCTGTCCCCTTCCTCTCAGATCCTTAGACAGAGCCTTGTCCAAAATAACAAACAACTGACGGACAGACAGACAGACAGACTGACGGACAGACAGACAGACAGAATGAGAAACAGACAGACAGAGAGACAGACAGAGTCATTTTCCAAAATGACGAAACTCCATCTACTCTTCTCCCTCACCCATCTATCCCACCTCTCTCTCCTCCTCCATCCATCTCTCCCATCTCGTTCTCCCCCTCCACCCCTCTCCCACCTCTCTCTACCCCTCCACCCCTCTCTCACACCTCTCTCACCACCCAACCCAACCGTTTCCATAGTAACTAATCGTTGCATTCGGGATGGGTGTAGAGTAGTAATCAAAGATGATTATGGACAGATCAGACAGTATGTGCTTTTAGTTTCAGGTGTGTGAGTTCGGGTTGTAAATTACTCATGCATAGAAAAAAATACACAGTCTCATACAGACATAAACATTCAAGTTTATACACATGCACACATATGTAGAAACAATATGAAAAAGTGTGAAAATGTATCAAGTCACTACTGTAAGTCCCTCTGGATAAGAGAGTAAATGTAAATGTCCTTTGCCTTGGCTCTCTCTGAGTAGAAGAACTGTCGGTTCTCTATCTCAGTTAATAACGTTTATCTTTAGAAATCATATTGGGTCATCATAAAGACCGACGTGATCATTTACTCAAAACTAAAAAGAATTACAAATGTATGGTCTCACTCTGCCTTAATCTATTGGATCACTTCTCTCTCATTCATTTGCTGTCTAAAACTAGGATGTGTAGTTGATTATTGGTCTGGGTAGTAACCGTAGGGTCCGAGGGCAGGTGATGGAAGGAGAGAGATGGATGGTCGAACGACTGTCATAATGTCCTCCGTCACTTCATCTAAATACATTGAAAGACATCTAAATACATTGAAAGACATCTAAATACAGTTAAAGACATCTAAATACATTGAAAGACCTTTAAAGACAAAGACATCTATTTGATTTAGTTAGTCTTTTCAATGACCAGTTTTGTTATTTTCTTTTGTACATATTATACGTTTCGCTGGTATTATTCCTCACTTTCAAATAAAAGTCTCAATCTGGGCAAGACAATTCAAGATCTGCTGCTTCTGCATCCTCACTGTTAAAGTCGTACCGCAGGACCTCCACTCGCAGACTGATAGAGAGATAGAGAAGTTAGCACACAGATTAGATTGAACCCTCTGGCCTGCTTTAGAGAATGAAGAAATAAAAACAAATAAACAACGGACTCGTTCTTTTATTGTCTCTGCTTGTCCTGATCTGTCGTTCCTTTCTTCTACCATCCCATCCAGTATGGTTCCTTTCTTCTACCATCCAGTATGGTTCTTTTCCTCTACCATCAAGTATGGTTCCTTTCTTCTACCATCCAGTATGGTTCCTTTCTTCTACCATCCAGTATGGTTCCTTTCTTCTACCATCCCATCCAGCATGGTTCCTTTCTTCTACCATCCCATCCAGTATGGTTCTTTTCCTCTACCATCCAGTATGGTTCCTTTCTTCTACCATCCAGTATGGTTCCTTTCTTCTACCATCCCATCCAGTATGGTTCCTTTCTTCTACCATCCAGTATGGTTCCTTTCTTCTACCATCCCATCCAGTATGGTTCCTTTCTTCAACCATCCAGTATGGTTCCTTTCTTCTACCATCCAGTATGGTTCCTTTCTTCTACCATCCAGTATGGTTCCTTTCTTCAACCATCCAGTATGGTTCCTTTCTTCAACCATCCAGTATGGTTCCTTTCTTATACCATCCCATCCTGTATGGTTCCTTTCTTCTACCATCCCATCCAGTATGGTTCCTTTCCTTTAATCTACCATCCCATCCAGTATGGTTCCTTTCATCTACCATCCCATCCAGTATGGTTCCTTTCTTCTACCATCCAGTATGGTTCCTTTCATCTACCATCCAGTCCAGTATGGTTTCTTTCTTTTACCATCCAGTATGGTTCCTTTCTTCTACCATACCATCCAGTATGGTTCCTTTCTTCTACCATACCATCCAGTATGGTTCCTTTCCTTTCTTCTACCATCCCATCCAGTATGGTTCCTTTCTTCTACCATCCCATCCAGTATGGTTCCTTTCTTATACCATCCCATCCAGTATGGTTCCTTTCTTATACCATCCCATCCAGTATGGTTCCTTTCTTCTACCATCCCATCCAGTATGGTTCCTTTCATCTACCATCCCATCCAGTATGGTTCCTTTCTTCTACCATCCCATCCTGTATGTTTCCTTTCTTCTACCATCCCATCCAGTATGTTTCCTTTCATCTACCATCCCATCCAGTATGGTTCCTTTCTTCTACCATCCCATCCAGTATGGTTCCTTTCTTCTACCATCCCATCCAGTATGTTTCCTTTCTTCTACCATACCATCCAGTATGGTTCCTTTCTTCTACCATCCCATCCTGTATGTTTCCTTTCTTATACCATCCCATCCAGTATGGTTCCTTTCTTATACCATCCCATCCAGTACGTTTCCTTTCTTCTACCATCCCATCCTGTATGTTTCCTTTCTTCTACCATCCCATCCAGGATGTTTCCTTTCATCTACCATCCCATCCAGTATGGTTCCTTTCTTCTACCATCCCATCCAGTATGGTTCCTTTCATCTACCATCCCATCCAGTATGGTTCCTTTCTTATACCATCCCATCCAGTATGTTTCCTTTCTTATACCATCCCATCCAGTATGTTTCCTTTCTTCTACCATCCCATCCAGTATGGTTCCTTTCTTCTAGCATCCCACCCAGTATGGTTACTTTCTTCTACCATCCAGAATGGCTCCTTTCTTCTACCATCCCATCCAGTATGGTTCCTTTCTTAAACCATCCCATCCAGTATGATTCCTTTCTTCTACCATCCCATCCAGTATGGTTCCTTTCTTCTAACATCCCATCCAGTATGGTTTCTTTCTTTTACCATCCAGTATGGTTCCTTTCTTCTACCATCGCGTCCTGTATGTTTCCTTTCTTCAACCATCCCATCCAGTATGGTTCCTTTCTTATACCATCCCATCCAGTATGGTTCCTTTCTTCTACCATCCCATCCTGTATGTTTCCTTTCTTCTACCATCCCACCCAGTATGGTTCCACTCTTCTACCATCCCATCCAGTATGGTTCCTTTCCTTTCATCTACCATCCCATCCAGTATGGTTCCTTTCTTCTACCATCCCATCCAGTATGGTTCCTTTCATCTACCATCCCATCCAGTATGGTTCCTTTCTTCTACCATCCCATCCAGTATGGTTCCTTTCCTTTCATCTACCATCCCATCCAATATGGTTCCTTTCTTCTACCATCCAGTATGGTTCCTTTCATCTAACATCCCATCCAGGATGGATTCTTTCTTTTACCATCCAGTATGGCTCCTTTCTTCTACCATACCATCCAGTATGGTTCCTTTCTTCTACCATCCCATCCAGTATGGTTCCTTTCTTCTACCATCCCATCCAGTATGGTTCCTTTCTTCTACCATCCCATCCTGTATGTTTCCTTTCTTCTACCATCCCATCCTGTATGTTTCCTTTCTTCTACCATCCCATCCAGTATGGTTCCACTCGTCTACCATCCCATCCAGTATGGTTCCTTTCCTTTCATCTACCATCCCATCCAGTATGGTTCCTTTCCTTTCATCTACCATCCCATCCAGTATGGTTCCTTTCTTATACCATCCCATCCAGTATGGTTCCTTTCTTCTACCATCCCATCCTGTATGTTTCCTTTCTTCTACCATCCCATCCTGTATGTTTCCTTTCTTCTACCATCCCATCCAGTATGTTTCCTTTCTTCTACCATCCCATCCTGTATGTTTCCTTTCTTCTACCATCCCATCCAGTATGGTTCCTTTCTTCTACCATCCCATCCTGTATGTTTCCTTTCTTCTACCATCCCATCCAGTATGGTTCCTTTCTTCTACCATCCCATCCAGTATGTTTCCTTTCTTCTACCATCCCATCCAGTATGGTTCCTTTCATCTACCATCCCATATAGTATGGTTCCTTTCTTCTACCATCCCATCCAGTATGGTTCCTTTCTTCTACCATCCCATCCAGTATGGTTCCTTTCTTATACCATCCCATCCAGTATGATTCCTTTCTTCTACCATCCCATCCAGTATGGTTCCTTTCTTCTAGCATCCCATCCAGTATGTTTCCTTTCTTCTACCATCCCATCCTGTATGTTTCCTTTCTTCTACCATCCCACCCAGTATGGTTACTTTCTTCTACCATCCAGTATGGTTCCTTTCTTCTAACGTCCCATCCAGTATGGTTCCTTTCTTATACCATCCCATCCAGTATGATTCCTTTCTTCTACCATCCCATCCAGTATGGGTCCTTTCTTCTAACATCCCATCCAGTATGGTTTCTTTCTTTTACCATCCAGTATGGTTCCTTTCTTCTACCATCCCGTCCTGTATGTTTCCTTTCTTCTACCATCCCATCCAGTATGGTTCCTTTCATCTACCATCCCATCCTGTATGTTTCCTTTCTTCTACCATCCCATCCTGTATGTTTCCTTTCTTCTACCATCCCACCCAGTATGGTTCCACTCTTCTACCATCCCATCCAGTATGGTTCCTTTCCTTTCATCTACCATCCCATCCAGTATGGTTCCTTTCTTCTACCATCCCATCCAGTATGGTTCCATTCATCTACCATCCTATCCAGTATGGTTCCTTTCTTCTACCATCCCATCCTGTATGTTTCCTTTCTTCTACCATCCCATTCAGTATGTTTCCTTTCATCTACCATCCCATCCAGTATGGTTCCTTTCTTCTACCATCCCATCCAGTATGGTTCCTTTCTTCTACCATCCCATCCTGTATGTTTCCTTTCTTCTACCATCCCATCCTGTATGTTTCCTTTCTTCTACCATCCCACCCAGTATGGTTCCACTCTTCTACCATCCCATCCAGTATGGTTCCTTTCCTTTCATCTACCATCCCATCCAGTATGGTTCCTTTCTTCTACCATCCCATCCAGTATGGTTCCTTTCATCTACCATCCCATATAGTATGGTTCCTTTCTTCTACCATCCCATCCAGTATGGTTCCTTTCATCTACCATCCCATATAGTATGGTTCCTTTCTTCTACCATCCCATCCAGTATGGTTCCTTTCTTCTACCATCGCATCCAGTATGGTTCCTTTCCTTTCATCTACCATCCCATCCAATATGGTTCCTTTCTTCTACCATCCAGTATGGTTCCTTTCATCTAACATCCCATCCAGTATGGATTCTTTCTTTTACCATCCAGTATGGCTCCTTTCTTCTACCATACCATCCAGTATGGTTCCTTTCTTCTACCATCCCATCCAGAATGGTTCCTTTCTTCTACCATCCCATCCAGTATGGTTCCTTTCTTCTACCATCCCATCCTATATGTTTCCTTTCTTCTACCATCCCATCCTGTATGTTTCCTTTCTTCTATCATCCCATCCAGTATGGTTCCACTCGTCTACCATCCCATCCAGTATGGTTCCTTTCATCTACCATCCCATCCAGTATGGTTCCTTTCTTCTACCATCCCATCCAGTATGGTTCCTTTCCTTTCATCTACCATCCCATCCAATATGGTTCCTTTCTTCTACCATCCAGTATGGTTCCTTTCATCTAACATCCCATCCAGGATGGATTCTTTCTTTTACCATCCAGTATGGCTCCTTTCTTCTACCATACCATCCAGTATGGTTCCTTTCTTCTACCATCCCATCCAGTATGGTTCCTTTCTTCTACCATCCCATCCAGTATGGTTCCTTTCTTCTACCATCCCATCCAGTATGGTTCCATTCATCTACCATCCTATCCAGTATGGTTCCTTTCTTCTACCATCCCATCCTGTATGTTTCCTTTCTTCTACCATCCCATTCAGTATGTTTCCTTTCATCTACCATCCCATCCAGTATGGTTCCTTTCTTCTACCATCCCATCCAGTATGGTTCCTTTCTTCTACCATCCCATCCTGTATGTTTCCTTTCTTCTACCATCCCATCCTGTATGTTTCCTTTCTTCTACCATCCCACCCAGTATGGTTCCACTCTTCTACCATCCCATCCAGTATGGTTCCTTTCCTTTCATCTACCATCCCATCCAGTATGGTTCCTTTCTTCTACCATCCCATCCAGTATGGTTCCTTTCATCTACCATCCCATATAGTATGGTTCCTTTCTTCTACCATCCCATCCAGTATGGTTCCTTTCATCTACCATCCCATATAGTATGGTTCCTTTCTTCTACCATCCCATCCAGTATGGTTCCTTTCTTCTACCATCGCATCCAGTATGGTTCCTTTCCTTTCATCTACCATCCCATCCAATATGGTTCCTTTCTTCTACCATCCAGTATGGTTCCTTTCATCTAACATCCCATCCAGTATGGATTCTTTCTTTTACCATCCAGTATGGCTCCTTTCTTCTACCATACCATCCAGTATGGTTCCTTTCTTCTACCATCCCATCCAGAATGGTTCCTTTCTTCTACCATCCCATCCAGTATGGTTCCTTTCTTCTACCATCCCATCCTATATGTTTCCTTTCTTCTACCATCCCATCCTGTATGTTTCCTTTCTTCTATCATCCCATCCAGTATGGTTCCACTCGTCTACCATCCCATCCAGTATGGTTCCTTTCATCTACCATCCCATCCAGTATGGTTCCTTTCTTCTACCATCCCATCCAGTATGGTTCCTTTCCTTTCATCTACCATCCCATCCAATATGGTTCCTTTCTTCTACCATCCAGTATGGTTCCTTTCATCTAACATCCCATCCAGGATGGATTCTTTCTTTTACCATCCAGTATGGCTCCTTTCTTCTACCATACCATCCAGTATGGTTCCTTTCTTCTACCATCCCATCCAGTATGGTTCCTTTCTTCTACCATCCCATCCAGTATGGTTCCTTTCTTCTACCATCCCATCCTGTATGTTTCCTTTCTTCTACCATCCCATCCTGTATGTTTCCTTTCTTCTACCATCCCATCCAGTATGGTTCCACTCGTCTACCATCCCATCCAGTATGGTTCCTTTCCTTTCATCTACCATCCCATCCAGTATGGTTCCTTTCCTTTCATCTACCATCCCATCCAGTATGGTTCCTTTCTTATACCATCCCATCCAGTATGGTTCCTTTCTTCTACCATCCCATCCTGTATGTTTCCTTTCTTCTACCATCCCATCCTGTATGTTTCCTTTCTTCTACCATCCCATCCAGTATGTTTCCTTTCTTCTACCATCCCATCCTGTATGTTTCCTTTCTTCTACCATCCCATCCAGTATGGTTCCTTTCTTCTACCATCCCATCCTGTATGTTTCCTTTCTTCTACCATCCCATCCAGTATGGTTCCTTTCTTCTACCATCCCATCCAGTATGTTTCCTTTCTTCTACCATCCCATCCAGTATGGTTCCTTTCATCTACCATCCCATATAGTATGGTTCCTTTCTTCTACCATCCCATCCAGTATGGTTCCTTTCTTCTACCATCCCATCCAGTATGGTTCCTTTCTTATACCATCCCATCCAGTATGATTCCTTTCTTCTACCATCCCATCCAGTATGGTTCCTTTCTTCTAGCATCCCATCCAGTATGTTTCCTTTCTTCTACCATCCCATCCTGTATGTTTCCTTTCTTCTACCATCCCACCCAGTATGGTTACTTTCTTCTACCATCCAGTATGGTTCCTTTCTTCTAACGTCCCATCCAGTATGGTTCCTTTCTTATACCATCCCATCCAGTATGATTCCTTTCTTCTACCATCCCATCCAGTATGGGTCCTTTCTTCTAACATCCCATCCAGTATGGTTTCTTTCTTTTACCATCCAGTATGGTTCCTTTCTTCTACCATCCCGTCCTGTATGTTTCCTTTCTTCTACCATCCCATCCAGTATGGTTCCTTTCATCTACCATCCCATCCTGTATGTTTCCTTTCTTCTACCATCCCATCCTGTATGTTTCCTTTCTTCTACCATCCCACCCAGTATGGTTCCACTCTTCTACCATCCCATCCAGTATGGTTCCTTTCCTTTCATCTACCATCCCATCCAGTATGGTTCCTTTCTTCTACCATCCCATCCAGTATGGTTCCATTCATCTACCATCCTATCCAGTATGGTTCCTTTCTTCTACCATCCCATCCTGTATGTTTCCTTTCTTCTACCATCCCATTCAGTATGTTTCCTTTCATCTACCATCCCATCCAGTATGGTTCCTTTCTTCTACCATCCCATCCAGTATGGTTCCTTTCTTCTACCATCCCATCCTGTATGTTTCCTTTCTTCTACCATCCCATCCTGTATGTTTCCTTTCTTCTACCATCCCACCCAGTATGGTTCCACTCTTCTACCATCCCATCCAGTATGGTTCCTTTCCTTTCATCTACCATCCCATCCAGTATGGTTCCTTTCTTCTACCATCCCATCCAGTATGGTTCCTTTCATCTACCATCCCATATAGTATGGTTCCTTTCTTCTACCATCCCATCCAGTATGGTTCCTTTCATCTACCATCCCATATAGTATGGTTCCTTTCTTCTACCATCCCATCCAGTATGGTTCCTTTCTTCTACCATCGCATCCAGTATGGTTCCTTTCCTTTCATCTACCATCCCATCCAATATGGTTCCTTTCTTCTACCATCCAGTATGGTTCCTTTCATCTAACATCCCATCCAGTATGGATTCTTTCTTTTACCATCCAGTATGGCTCCTTTCTTCTACCATACCATCCAGTATGGTTCCTTTCTTCTACCATCCCATCCAGAATGGTTCCTTTCTTCTACCATCCCATCCAGTATGGTTCCTTTCTTCTACCATCCCATCCTATATGTTTCCTTTCTTCTACCATCCCATCCTGTATGTTTCCTTTCTTCTATCATCCCATCCAGTATGGTTCCACTCGTCTACCATCCCATCCAGTATGGTTCCTTTCCTTTCATCTACCATCCCATCCAGTATGGTTCCTTTCTTCTACCATCCCATCCAGTATGGTACCTTTCATCTACCATCCCAACCAGTATGGTTCCTTTCTTATACCATCCCATCCAGTATGGTTCCTTTCCTTTCATCTACCATCCCATCCAGTATGGTTCCTTTCTTCTACCATCCCATCCAGTATGGTTCCTTTCCTTTCATCTACCATCCCATCCAATATGGTTCCTTTCTTCTACCATCCAGTATGGTTCCTTTCATCTAACATCCCATCCAGTATGGATTCTTTCTTTTACCATCCAGTATGGTTCCTTTCTTCTACCATACCATCCAGTATGGTTCCTTTCTTCTACCATACCATCCAGTATGGTTCCTTTCTTCTACCATCCCATCCAGTATG
The DNA here is from genome assembly GCA_030435695.1 of Brachymystax lenok tsinlingensis. Lineage (NCBI taxonomy): Eukaryota > Metazoa > Chordata > Actinopteri > Salmoniformes > Salmonidae > Brachymystax > Brachymystax lenok. The sequence continues at coordinate 17,059,098 of CM059784.1, forward strand.
GTTCCTTTCTTCTACCATCCCATCCAGTATGGTTCCTTTCTTCTACCATCCCATCCAGTATGGTTCCTTTCATCTACCATCCCATCCAGTATGGTTCCTTTCTTCTACCATCCCATCCTGTATGTTTCCTTTCTTCTACCATCCCATCCAGTATGTTTCCTTTAATCTACCATCCCATCCAGTATGGTTCCTTTCTTCTACCATCCCATCCAGTATGGTTCCTTTCTTCTACCATCCCATCCAGTATGTTTCCTTTCTTCTACCATACCATCCAGTATGGTTCCTTTCTTCTACCATCCCATCCTGTATGTTTCCTTTCTTATACCATCCCATCCAGTATGGTTCCTTTCTTATACCATCCCATCCAGTACGTTTCCTTTCTTCTACCATCCCATCCTGTATGTTTCCTTTCTTCTACCATCCCATCCAGGATGTTTCCTTTCATCTACCATCCCATCCAGTATGGTTCCTTTCTTCTACCATCCCATCCAGTATGGTTCCTTTCATCTACCATCCCATCCAGTATGGTTCCTTTCTTATACCATCCCATCCAGTATGTTTCCTTTCTTCTACCATCCCATCCAGTATGGTTCCTTTCTTCTACCATCCCACCCAGTATGGTTACTTTCTTCTACCATCCAGAATGGCTCCTTTCTTCTACCATCCCATCCAGTATGGTTCCTTTCTTAAACCATCCCATCCAGTATGATTCCTTTCTTCTACCATCCCATCCAGTATGGTTCCTTTCTTCTAACATCCCATCCAGTATGGTTTCTTTCTTTTACCATCCAGTATGGTTCCTTTCTTCTACCATCTGTCCTGTATGTTTCCTTTCTTCAACCATCCCATCCAGTATGGTTCCTTTCTTATACCATCCCATCCAGTATGGTTCCTTTCTTCTACCATCCCATCCTGTATGTTTCCTTTCTTCTACCATCCCACCCAGTATGGTTCCACTCTTCTACCATCCCATCCAGTATGGTTCCTTTCATTTCATCTACCATCCCATCCAGTATGGTTCCTTTCTTCTACCATCCCATCCAGTATGGTTCCTTTCATCTACCATCCCATCCAGTATGGTTCCTTTCTTCTACCATCCCATCCAGTATGGTTCCTTTCCTTTCATCTACCATCCCATCCAATATGGTTCCTTTCTTCTACCATCCAGTATGGTTCCTTTCATCTAACATCCCATCCAGGATGGATTCTTTCTTTTACCATCCAGTATGGCTCCTTTCTTCTACCATACCATCCAGTATGGTTCCTTTCTTCTACCATCCCATCCAGTATGGTTCCTTTCTTCTACCATCCCATCCAGTATGGTTCCTTTCTTCTACCATCCCATCCTGTATGTTTCCTTTCTTCTACCATCCCATCCTGTATGTTTCCTTTCTTCTACCATCCCATCCAGTATGTTTCCTTTCTTCTACCATCCCATCCTGTATGTTTCCATTCTTCTACCATCCCATCCAGTATGGTTCCTTTCTTCTACCATCCCATCCTGTATGTTTCCTTTCTTCTACCATCCCATCCAGTATGGTTCCTTTCTTCTACCATCCCATCCAGTATGTTTCCTCTTCTACCATCCCATCCAGTATGGTTCCTTTCATCTACCATCCCATATAGTATGGTTCCTTTCTTCTACCATCCCATCCAGTATGGTTCCTTTCTTCTACCATCCCATCCAGTATGGTTCCTTTCTTATACCATCCCATCCAGTATGGTTCCTTTCTTCTACCATCCCATCCAGTATGGTTCCTTTCTTCTAGCATCCCATCCAGTATGTTTCCTTCTTCACCATCCCATCCTGTATGTTTCCTTTCTTCTACCATCCCACCCAGTATGGTTACTTTCTTCTACCATCCAGTATGGTTCCTTTCTTTCTAACGTCCCATCCAGTATGGTTCCTTTCTTATACCATCCCATCCAGTATGATTCCTTTCTTCTACCATCCCATCCAGTATGGGTCCTTTCTTCTAACATCCCATCCAGTATGGTTTCTTTCTTTTACCATCCAGTATGGTTCCTTTCTTCTACCATCCCGTCCTATGTTTCCTTTCTTCTACCATCCCATCCAGTATGGTTCCTCATCTACCATCCCATCATGTATGTCTTCTACCATCCCATCCTGTATGTTTCCTTTCTTCTACCATCCCACCCAGTATGGTTCCACTCTTCTACCATCCCATCCAGTATGGTTCCTTCCTTCATCTACCATCCATCCAGTATGGTTCCTTTCTTCTACCATCCCATCCAGTATGGTTCCATTCATCACCATCCCATCCAGTATGGTTCCTTTCTTCTACCATCCCATCCTGTATGTCACCATCCCATTCAGTATGTTTCTTCATCTACCATCCCATCCAGTATGGTTCCTTTCTTCTACCATCCCATCCAGTATTTTCTTCTACCATCCCATCCAGTATGGTCTTCTTCTACCATCCCATCCTCTTTCTTACCATCCAGTATGGTTCCTTTCTTCTACCATCCCGTCCTATGTTTCCTTTCTTCTACCATCCCATCCAGTATGGTTCCTTTCATCTACCATCCCATCATGTATGTTTCCTTTCTTCTACCATCCCATCCTGTATGTTTCCTTTCTTCTACCATCCCACCCAGTATGGTTCCACTCTTCTACCATCCCATCCAGTATGGTTCCTTTCCTTTCATCTACCATCCCATCCAGTATGGTTCCTTTCTTCTACCATCCCATCCAGTATGGTTCCATTCATCTACCATCCCATCCAGTATGGTTCCTTTCTTCTACCATCCCATCCTGTATGTTTCCTTTCTTCTACCATCCCATTCAGTATGTTTCCTTTCATCTACCATCCCATCCAGTATGGTTCCTTTCTTCTACCATCCCATCCAGTATGGTTCCTTTCTTCTACCATCCCATCCTGTATGTTTCCTTTCTTCTACCATCCCATCCTGTATGTTTCCTTTCTTCTACCATCCCACCCAGTATGGTTCCACTCTTCTACCATCCCATCCAGTATGGTTTCTTTCCTTTCATCTACCATCCCATCCAGTATGGTTCCTTTCTTCTACCTTCCCACCCAGTATGGTTCCACTCTTCTACCATCCCATCCAGTATGGTTCCTTTCCTTTCATCTACCATCCCATCCAATATGGTTCCTTTCTTCTACCATCCAGTATGGTTCCTTTCATCTAACATCCCATCCAGTATGGATTCTTTCTTTTACCATCCAGTATGGCTCCTTTCTTCTACCATACCATCCAGTATGGTTCCTTTCTTCTACCATCCCATCCAGAATGGTTCCTTTCTTCTACCATCCCATCCAGTATGGTTCCTTTCTTCTACCATCCCATCCTATATGTTTCCTTTCTTCTACCATCCCATCCTGTATGTTTCCTTTCTTCTACCATCCCATCCAGTATGGTTCCACTCGTCTACCATCCCATCCAGTATGGTTCCTTTCCTTTCATCTACCATCCCATCCAGTATGGTTCCTTTCTTCTACCATCCCATCCAGTATGGTACCTTTCATCTACCATCCCAACCAGTATGGTTCCTTTCTTATACCATCCCATCCAGTATGGTTCCTTTCCTTTCATCTACCATCCCATCCAGTATGGTTCCTTTCTTCTACCATCCCATCCAGTATGGTTCCTTTCCTTTCATCTACCATCCCATCCAATATGGTTCCTTTCTTCTACCATCCAGTATGGTTCCTTTCATCTAACATCCCATCCAGTATGGATTCTTTCTTTTACCATCCAGTATGGCTCCTTTCTTCTACCATCCCATCCAGTATGGTTCCTTTCTTCTACCATCCCATCCTGTATGTTTCCTTTCTTCTACCATCCCATCCTGTATGTTTCCTTTCTTCTACCATCCCATCCAGTATGGTTCCTTTCCTTTCATCTACCATCCCATCCAGTATGGTTCCTTTCCTTTCATCTACCATCCCATCCAGTATGGTTCCTTTCCTTTCATCTACCATCCCATCCAATATGGTTCCTTTCTTCTACCATCCAGTATGGTTCCTTTCATCTAACATCCCATCCAGTATGGATTCTTTCTTTTACCATCCAGTATGGCTCCTTTCTTCTACCATCCCATCCAGTATGGTTCCTTTCTTCTACCATCCCATCCAGTATGGATCCTTTCTTCTACCATCCCATCCTGTATGGTTCCTTTCTTCTACCATCCCATCCTGTATGTTTCCTTTCTTCTACCATCCCATCCAGTATGGTTCCTTTCTTCTACCATCCCATCCAGTATGTTTCCTTTCTTCTACCATCCCATCCAGTATGGTTCCTTTCATCTACCATCCCATATAGTATGGTTCCTTTCTTCTACCATCCCATCCAGTATGGTTCCTTTCTTCTAACATCCCATCCAGTATGGTTCCTTTCTTATACCATCCCATCCAGTATGGTTCCTTTCTTCTACCATCCCATCCAGTATGGTTAATTTCTTCTAGCATCCCATCCAGTATGTTTCCTTTCTTCTACCATCCCATCCTGTATGTTTCCTTTCTTCTACCATCCCACCCAGTATGGTTACTTTCTTCTACCATCCAGTATGGTTCCTTTCTTCTAACGTCCCACCCAGTATGGTTTCTTTCTTTTACCATCCAGTATGGTTCCTTTCTTCTACCATCCCATCCAGTATGGTTCCTTTCTTATACCATCCCATCCAGTATGATTCCTTTCTTCTACCATCCCATCCAGTATGGTTCCTTTCTTCTAACATCCCATCCAGTATGGTTTCTTTCTTTTACCATCCAGTATGGTTCCTTTCTTCTACCATCCCGTCCTGTATGTTTCCTTTCTTCTACCATCCCATCCAGTATGGTTCCTTTCTTCTACCATCCCATCCAGTATGGTTCCTTTCTTCTACCATCCCATCCTGTATGTTTCCTTTCTTCTACCATCCCATCCTGTATGTTTCCTTTCTTCTACCATCCCATCCAATATGTTTCCTTTCATCTACCATCCCATCCAGTATGGTTCCTTTCTTATACCATCCCATCCAGTATGGTTCCTTTCTTCTACCATCCCATCCTGTATGTTTCCTTTCTTCTACCATCCCATCCTGTATGTTTCCTTTCTTCTACCATCCCACCCAGTATGGTTCCACTCTTCTACCATCCCATCCAGTATGGTTCCTTTCCTTTCATCTACCATCCCATCCAGTATGGTTCCTTTCTTCTACCATCCCATCCAGTATGGTTCCTTTCATCTACCATCCCATCCAGTATGGTTCCTTTCTTCTACCATCCCATCCTGTATGTTTCCTTTCTTCTACCATCCCATTCAGTATGTTTCCTTTCATCTACCATCCCATCCAGTATGGTTCCTTTCTTCTACCATCCCATCCAGTATGGTTCCTTTCTTCTACCATCCCATCCTGTATGTTTCCTTTCTTCTACCATCCCATCCAGTATGGTTCCACTCGTCTACCATCCCATCCAGTATGGTTCCTTTCCTTTCATCTACCATCCCATCCAGTATGGTTCCTTTCTTCTACCATCCCATCCAGTATGGTACCTTTCATCTACCATCCCAACCAGTATGGTTCCTTTCTTATACCATCCCATCCAGTATGGTTCCTTTCCTTTCATCTACCATCCCATCCAGTATGGTTCCTTTCTTCTACCATCCCATCCAGTATGGTTCCTTTCCTTTCATCTACCATCCCATCCAATATGGTTCCTTTCTTCTACCATCCAGTATGGTTCCTTTCATCTAACATCCCATCCAGTATGGATTCTTTCTTTTACCATCCAGTATGGCTCCTTTCTTCTACCATCCCATCCAGTATGGTTCCTTTCTTCTACCATCCCATCCAGTATGGTTCCTTTCTTCTACCATCCCATCCTGTATGTTTCCTTTCTTCTACCATCCCATCCTGTATGTTTCCTTTCTTCTACCATCCCATCCAGTATGGTTCCTTTCCTTTCATCTACCATCCCATCCAGTATGGTTCCTTTCCTTTCATCTACCATCCCATCCAGTATGGTTCCTTTCCTTTCATCTACCATCCCATCCAATATGGTTCCTTTCTTCTACCATCCAGTATGGTTCCTTTCATCTAACATCCCATCCAGTATGGATTCTTTCTTTTACCATCCAGTATGGCTCCTTTCTTCTACCATCCCATCCAGTATGGTTCCTTTCTTCTACCATCCCATCCAGTATGGATCCTTTCTTCTACCATCCCATCCTGTATGGTTCCTTTCTTCTACCATCCCATCCTGTATGTTTCCTTTCTTCTACCATCCCATCCAGTATGGTTCCTTTCTTCTACCATCCCATCCAGTATGGTTCCTTTCTTCTACCATCCCATCCAGTATGGTTCCTTTCATCTACCATCCCATATAGTATGGTTCCTTTCTTCTACCATCCCATCCAGTATGGTTCCTTTCTTCTAACATCCCATCCAGTATGGTTCCTTTCTTATACCATCCCATCCAGTATGGTTCCTTTCTTCTACCATCCCATCCAGTATGGTTAATTTCTTCTAGCATCCCATCCAGTATGTTTCCTTTCTTCTACCATCCCATCCTGTATGTTTCCTTTCTTCTACCATCCCACCCAGTATGGTTACTTTCTTCTACCATCCAGTATGGTTCCTTTCTTCTAACGTCCCACCCAGTATGGTTTCTTTCTTTTACCATCCAGTATGGTTCCTTTCTTCTACCATCCCATCCAGTATGGTTCCTTTCTTATACCATCCCATCCAGTATGATTCCTTTCTTCTACCATCCAATCCAGTATGGTTCCTTTCTTCTAACATCCCATCCAGTATGGTTTCTTTCTTTTACCATCCAGTATGGTTCCTTTCTTCTACCATCCCGTCCTGTATGTTTCCTTTCTTCTACCATCCCATCCAGTATGGTTCCTTTCTTCTACCATCCCATCCAGTATGGTTCCTTTCTTCTACCATCCCATCCTGTATGTTTCCTTTCTTCTACCATCCCATCCTGTATGTTTCCTTTCTTCTACCATCCCATCCAATATGTTTCCTTTCATCTACCATCCCATCCAGTATGGTTCCTTTCTTATACCATCCCATCCAGTATGGTTCCTTTCTTCTACCATCCCATCCTGTATGTTTCCTTTCTTCTACCATCCCATCCTGTATGTTTCCTTTCTTCTACCATCCCACCCAGTATGGTTCCACTCTTCTACCATCCCATCCAGTATGGTTCCTTTCCTTTCATCTACCATCCCATCCAGTATGGTTCCTTTCTTCTACCATCCCATCCAGTATGGTTCCTTTCATCTACCATCCCATCCAGTATGGTTCCTTTCTTCTACCATCCCATCCTGTATGTTTCCTTTCTTCTACCATCCCATTCAGTATGTTTCCTTTCATCTACCATCCCATCCAGTATGGTTCCTTTCTTCTACCATCCCATCCAGTATGGTTCCTTTCTTCTACCATCCCATCCTGTATGTTTCCTTTCTTCTACCATCCCATCCAGTATGGTTCCTTTCCTTTCATCTACCATCCCATCCAGTATGGTTCCTTTCTTCTACCATCCCATCCAGTATGGTTCCTTTCATCTACCATCCCATCCAGTATGGTTCCTTTCGTCTACCATCCCATCCAGTATGGTTCCTTTCCTTTCATCTACCATCCCATCCAGTATGGTTCCTTTCTTCTACCATCCCATCCAGTATGGTTCCTTTCTTCTACCATCCCATCCAGTATGGTTCCTTTCCTTTCATCTACCATCCCATCCAGTATGGTTCCTTTCTTCTACCATCCCATCCAGTATGGTTCCTTTCTTCTACCATCCAGTATGGTTCCTTTCTTCTAACATCCCATCCAGTATGGTTTCTTTCTTTTACCATCCAGTATGGCTCCTTTCTTCTACCATACCATCCAGTATGGTTCCTTTCTTCTACCATCCCATCCTGTATGTTTCCTTTCTTCTACAATCCCATCCTGTATGTTTCCTTTCTTCTACCATCCCATCCAGTATGGTTCCTTTCTTCTACCATCCCATCCTGTATGTTTCCTTTCTTCTACCATCCCATCCAGTATATTTCCTTTCTTCTACCATCCCATCCTGTATATTTCCTTTCTTCTACCATCCCATTCAGTATGGTTCCTTTCTTCTACCATCCCATCCAGTATGGTTCCTTTCTTCTACCATCCCATCCAGTATGGTTCCTTTCTTCTACCATCCCATCCTGTATGGTTCCTTTCTTCTACCATCCCATCCTGTATGTTTCCTTTCTTCTACCATCCCATCCTGTATGTTTCCTTTCTTCTACCATCCCATCCAATATGTTTCCTTTCATCTACCATCCCATCCAGTATGGTTCCTTTCTTATACCATCCCATCCAGTATGGTTCCTTTCTTCTACCATCCCATCCTGTATGTTTCCTTTCTTCTACCATCCCATCCTGTATGTTTCCTTTCTTCTACCATCCCACCCAGTATGGTTCCACTCTTCTACCATCCCATCCAGTATGGTTCCTTTCCTTTCATCTACCATCCCATCCAGTATGGTTCCTTTCTTCTACCATCCCATCCAGTATGGTTCCTTTCTTCTACCATCCCATCCAGTATGGTTCCTTTCCTTTCATCTACCATCCCATCCAGTATGGTTCCTTTCTTCTACCATCCCATCCAGTATGGTTCCTTTCTTCTACCATCCAGTATGGTTCCTTTCTTCTACCATCCCATCCAGTATGGTACCTTTCATCTACCATCCCATCCAGTATGGTTCCTTTCTTATACCATCCCATCCAGTATGATTCCTTTCTTCTACCATCCCATCCAGTATGGTTCCTTTCTTCTACCATCCCATCCAGTATGTTTCCTTTCTTCTACCATCCCATCCTGTATGTTTCCTTTCTTCTACCATCCCATCCAGTATGGATCCTTTCTTCTACCATCCCATCCAGTATGTTTCCTTTCTTCTACCATCCCATCCAGTATGGTTCCTTTCATCTACCATCCCATATAGTATGGTTCCTTTCTTCTACCATCCCATCCAGTATGGTTCCTTTCTTCTACCATCCCATCCAGTATGGTTCCTTTCTTCTACCATCCCATCCAGTATGGTTCCTTTCTTCTACCATCCCATCCAGTATGGTTCCTTTCTTCTAGCATCCCATCCAGTATGTTTCCTTTCTTCTACCATCCCATCCTGTATGTTTCCTTTCTTCTACCATCCCACCCAGTATGGTTACTTTCTTCTACCATCCAGTATGGTTCCTTTCTTCTAACGTCCCATCCAGTATGGTTTCTTTCTTTTACCATCCAGTATGGTTCCTTTCTTCTACCATCCCATCCAGTATGGTTCCTTTCTTATACCATCCCATCCAGTATGATTCCTTTCTTCTACCATCCCATCCAGTATGGTTCCTTTCTTCTAACATCCCATCCAGTATGGTTTCTTTCTTTTACCATCCAGTATGGTTCCTTTCTTCTACCATCCCGTCCTGTATGTTTCCTTTCTTCTACCATCCCATCCAGTATGGTTCCTTTCTTATACCATCCCATCCAGTATGGTTCCTTTCTTCTACCATCCCATCCTGTATGTTTCCTTTCTTCTACCATCCCATCCTGTATGTTTCCTTTCTTCTACCATCCCATCCAATATGTTTCCTTTCATCTACCATCCCATCCAGTATGGTTCCTTTCTTATACCATCCCATCCCGTATGGTTCCTTTCTTCTACCATCCCATCCTGTATGTTTCCTTTCTTCTACCATCCCATCCTGTATGTTTCCTTTCTTCTACCATCCCACCCAGTATGGTTCCACTCTTCTACCATCCCATCCAGTATGGTTCCTTTCCTTTCATCTACCATCCCATCCAGTATGGTTCCTTTCTTCTACCATCCCATCCAGTATGGTTCCTTTCTTCTACCATCCCATCCAGTATGGTTCCTTTCCTTTCATCTACCATCCCATCCAGTATGGTTCCTTTCTTCTACCATCCCATCCAGTATGGTTCCTTTCTTCTACCATCCAGTATGGTTCCTTTCTTCTAACATCCCATCCAGTATGGTTTCTTTCTTTTACCATCCAGTATGGCTCCTTTCTTCTACCATACCATCCAGTATGGTTCCTTTCTTCTACCATCCCATCCTGTATGTTTCCTTTCTTCTACAATCCCATCCTGTATGTTTCCTTTCTTCTACCATACCATCCAGTATGGTTCCTTTCTTCTACCATCCCATCCTGTATGTTTCCTTTCTTCTACAATCCCATCCAGTATGGTTCCTTTCTTCTACCATCCCATCCTGTATGTTTCCTTTCTTCTACCATCCCATCCAGTATATTTCCTTTCTTCTACCATCCCATCCTGTATATTTCCTTTCCTCTACCATCCCATCCAGTATGGTTCCTTTGTTCTACCATCCCATCCAGTATGGTTCCTTTCTTCTACCATCCCATCCTGTATGGTTCCTTTCTTCTACCATCCCATCCTGTATGTTTCCTTTCTTCTACCATCCCATCCAGTATGTTTCCTTTCTTCTACCATCCCATCCAGTATGGTTCCTTTCTTCTACCATCCCATCCTGTATGTTTCCTTTCTTCTACCATCCCATCCAGTATGTTTCCTTTCTTCTACCATCCCATCCTGTATGTTTCCTTTCTTCTACCATCCCATCCAGTATGGTTCCTTTCTTCTACCATCCCATCCGATTTTGATGTGTTCAACCTGTCACACTGATTGTCTGATGGAAGAATAAATTGCGTAAATTGAGCCATTATTGCTTCTCATAAATGTTTTTGGGCAACCAGAAACAGATTAGCCATTGTGACAGACACGTGCGTGTGTGTGCGCGCATGTGTTTGTACAGTATGTGCCTGCCAGGCTCCTTAATCCATTGAGCGTATGTCATATTAATCTAGAGGGAAAAAATCCAATCCGTTCAAACATTACCCATGGTCCATGGATGCAACCCTGTGTCATAAACCCTAGGACAGAGACATCCAGCCCAAGAAACACACACACACACACACACATTGTCAAATAACAGACACACACATACACAGATAGAGTCAATATATATTGGGAGGCAGTGATAGCAGACCAGAAGCCATTAGCTGGTATAAATGTACTCCCCTCCTGCATATTTTACTGGCCTAAATGCTCTCCCACAGACAGGCTCACATCTACAACCCAAGGCCAAATACATCTCAATTAAAATGAGAGTCAGCCCTTATTTAGCGGCTCAGGGTTGAGATGGAATGAATGAATAAATAAATGGATAAGCAAGGCAGATGAACAGGGAACCTCTGAATTGGGTTAGGAATTGTCATACAGGGTGATTCATGAATGTCACAACTGACCAATAACAGGCTCGGAGGGAGACAGAGGTTCGCTGATGAGCGACCTGAACTTTGCGTGCGTCCATCCAGCTAACAAACGCAGAGGTCGATCTCTCTCTCTCTCTCTCTGCATGCTGGGAGTGTTGGCGCATGCTGGGAATTGTGTGAGTGAGTGCGTGGCAGTGTTGTGAAGAGTTAGATATCCTGGGTTTTCTTTCGATTTTCCTTTTCTTCTACGCATGATTAAGGTTATTCTTTTTATTTACTTGTTGTGGTAGAATTAATTATATTGTTTTTTTCGTATCGAAACTACCCTGACATTGGCGGGGATGGCTACCTGAATGGGGACGCCGTCCCTGTCACTTCGGCACGGCTTTAGGTGTGTTACTGAAGCTACTGTCACGGTGGAGGAGTTTCTGGTCGCCGTAGGAGAGAAGGTAGGATATGAGAATGTTGCTTATGCGTCACGGATGAATAAAGCGGTGGTGGTTTTCCTTAAAGAAGAGCGTCTTGTTGATCGTATGGTTGAGCATGGCGTACTTCTCTAAAGGAATGTTTATTCAAGTCACGCCGCTTTTTCTCCGTCAACAAGGGTAACGATTTCAAATGTACCGCCGTTTATTCCCAATGAGCTATTGGAGCGCGAGTTATTGCGGTTTGGGAAGTTTGCAAGCTCAATTCAGATTGTCCCTGTTGGGTTGCAAACACCCGGCGTTGAAACAGGTTATGTCGTTTCGGCGACAGGTGTTTATGTTTTTGGATTCTCCGGAGCAGACTTTGGAGTTATCGTTTAAAGTTAAGTATGACAACAGACTGTATATGGTTTATGCTAGTACGGGTAGTCAACGGTGTTTTGAGTGTGGGGATGTTGGCCATAAGCGACATGCTTGCCCGAAAAGGAGAAGGCGGAGGGAGGGGCGCAGGTGGTCCTCTTAACGCCTGGGCCCACTGATGTAGGGAGAGGTGGGCCGACAGCGGTAGAGCAGCCACAAGCACCTGTTGCTGAGGAACAAGTTGTCCGTGTTGAGGGAACTGTTTTCCAGCGTGTACCAGAGGGAAATGTTATGCATCAGGAAAATATAGCTATAGAAACTACGGATGGATCTGAAGAGACTTTTCCTCAAACCGGTGAGGAGTTGGCCAGTATGAGTAATGGGGTACAGGAGGGGTTCATGTGGAGCTAGGCTCCCAGGTAGTGGAGGAGATGCCCACTATGAGTAATGGGGTACAGGAGGGTGTTCATGTGGAGCTAGGCTCCCAGGTAGTGGAGGAGATGCCCACTATGAGTAATGGTGTACAGGAGGGGGCTCATGTGGAGCCAGGCTCCCAGGTAGTGGAGGAGATGCCTGGTACGAGTGATGGGGTGCAAGTAGGGAGTGTTGAGGGGATGTGGTAGAGGGACTCAGGGGTCTGTGGCCTCAGCTGAGGAGGATCAGGAGAAGGATATGGATATCTCTGTTGATACGAAAGCAGCTGGTGAGGACTCAATTTATAATCTAGAGGAGATAAATGGGTTCCTGGATCAGACTTTTGGGAAATCTGTCAAATTGGCAGATTTTTTTGACGTTGATAAGTTTGTGAGGTCAGCTGTGATGTTACAGAAGACGGTGGGGTTAGACCAGTTGAGTGAGAAGAAGCGTTTTCGCTTGAGGAAATTTGTTACTGCTGTCACAGCAGCAAAAGGCACTGGGAAACGTGGATTGGTTAAGAGAAAATTTAAATAATGATGATGATCATGCCTCATAGGGTGTTTTCTTTCTCTTTGGTTTCTCTGTGGTTTCTTCTGCTTTTCCTTTCTTTTCTATATGGAGGTACTAAGGGTAGGTTCTCTCAATATTAATGGGGAAGGGACAGGAATAAGAGGGCTTGGGTATTAGAAGTAATAAAACAGAAAAGGCTTCATGTAGTTTTTCTGCAGGAGACACATAGTGATGAGGCTAATGAGGTTGACTGGGGTATGTGGTGGGAGGGCAGCATATACTCAGTCATGGTACTAATTTCAGTGCTGGGGTGGCAATCTTGTTTTCCTCAGGCTTAGGGGTGACTGTGGTATCTACAACAGAGATTGTCAAGGGCCGGGTTTTATTGGTCAAGGTGGATATAATGGGTTTCTTGTTTTTTTTTGAATGTATATGCTCCTAATGAGGGCACAGAGCGTATTGCTATATTTAATCAAATAAAGGAAACCTTAAGACAGTGTGACCAAGAGGGGTGTCTGGTTTTAGGGGGACTGGAACTGTACAGTGGATTTTACTGTTGATCGCACTGCTGAAGAACCTCACCTGCGGTCAGCAACTTGTCTGTCTGGTCTATTAACTGAGTTTGAGCTTTCGGATGTGTGGAGAGTAAGGAATGCTAAAGTTAGGCAGTACACCTGGCTCAAAGTTAATGAAGGTCATGTCAGTGCAGCAAGGCTAGACAGGTTATATGTATCTGAGCAATATTGTAGTAGGGTTGGAAGGTGTGACATTACTCCTGTGGGGTTCTCTGATCACCATATTGCTACTGTTGATATTCACTTGTCCTGTCCACGAAGGTCATCACCTTACTGGTATTTTAATGTTAAATTGCTACATGATGTCATGTTTTGTGAAAGGTTTTTGTTGTTTTGGGAAAAATGGAGGGTTACAAAAGGAAATTTTGATTCCTTGAGACAATGGTGGGAGGTTGGGAAGGCCCAAATACGAGTCTTTTGTCAACAGTATACTGCTCTGTCACGTATTGACAGTTCAAGAGACCATCAGGGCCCTTGAACAGGACATCAAGTCTATTGAATTGAAGTTGCTCACTCAGAATGACCCTGGACTAGCTATGAACTTACAGGACAGGAGACATGAACTGAAGTCGTTTCTACACGAAAGAGTGAAGGGTGCCTTGATTAGGTCTCGTTTGCTACCCTCAAGGATATGGATGCCCCTAGCACTTTTTCTTTAACCTAGGACAGTCAACATTGCAACGTAAACAGATGGTCTGCCTTCGCCTCCCTGATGGGAAGGTGACCACGGATGACAGCGAAATGCGCCAACATGCTGTGGATTTCTACTCTGCCCTCTATAAGGCGGAGGATTGTGATTCTCGTGTACTGAACAGTTGCTACACGGTCTTCCTCAGCTGGGCCCTGAGCAGAGAGTTGCTTTAGACTCTGACATTACTTTGCAGGAGCTGTCCACAGCAGTTAAGCAGCTCTCAACAGGCCGAGCCCTGGCATCGATGGTTTACCATCTGAGTTCTACAAGCACTTTTGGCGGTCTATTGGGGAGGATTTTTATGAAGTGGTGTGTGAATCCTTTCATGAGGGTTCTCTTCCTGTATCCTGTCAACGTGCGGTGCTTTCATTGTTGCCAAAAAAGGGGGATTTGGCTCTCATAAAAATTGGAGACCTGTTGCTTTGCTGTGCGCAGAATATAAAATTGTATCTAAATGTCTCTCAAACAGGTTGAAAGAGTATCTGGGATTGTTGGTCCACAAGGACCAGTCTTACTGTGTACCTGATCGCTCTATTGTTGACAATTTGTTTCTAATAAGAGATGTTTTAGATATTTGTAAACTGTCTGATGTAAATGTGGGTTTACTTTCTTTGGATCAGGAGAAGGCTTTTGATCGTGTGGACCACCAGTACTTGTTCACAACAATGAAAGCCTTTGGGTTTGGGGATGTTTTTTTGTCTTGGATGAGTTTACTGTATCCTGGGGCCTCATGTATGGTGAAGGTGGGGGGGGGGGTTGAGTTGCCCCATCCCTGTCCAAAGGGGCATCAGGCAGGGATGCCCAATTTCAGGGCAGTTATATAGCCTGGCAATTGAGCCAATGCTTTGTTTTTTAAGAGCGAGGCTTACTGGTTTCTCTGTGCCAGGTGTAATGAAGGGTCCCACGATAGCACCAGTCTGCGTATGCAGATGACGTGACAGTTTTTATTACAGGGATGAGGATGTTAAGGTTCTCTCAAACGCTTTAAAGGTGTATGAGGGGCCTCCTCAGCTAGAGTCAATTGGGAAAAGAGTGAAGCGCTGTGGGCAGGTCAGCTTCAGACGGGGTCCGTTCCACAGTTACCTGGGGGCTTCAGTGGGGCAGAGAAGGGATGAAGACTTTGGGGTTTTTCTAGGCTCTGATGTCTTTCAGAAAAAGAACTGGGAGGGTGTAGTGGAGAAAGTGTGTGCCAGACTGTCAAGGTGGAAATGGGTGCTACCTCAGCTGTCTTATAGGGAAGGGTGCTGGTAGCTAACAATCTTGCTGCCTCTACCCTGTGGCACAGACTAATAATACTGCAGCCACCGGGGGGTCTGATACAAGAGCTTCAGAGGACCCTTGTCAATTTCTTCTGGTCTGGACAACATTGGATCAAAGCTGCAGCCCTGTACCTGCCACTGCATGAGGGTGGGCAAGGCCTGGTGGACATTTCTTCCAGGATCATGGCTTTCCGGCTTCAAGCAGCCCAGAGACTGTTGTACTGTGACGGTTCTAGCTGGGTGGATACAGCCTACACATTGATGAGGAGAGCGGGCTGTTTGGGCTTAGACAAGCACCTTTTCCTCTTAAAGCTAGAGGGGGGTGAGTTGTCTGGCCTGACTCCATTCTATGAGTCTGTTATGCAGGCTTGGAGAGTTCTTGTAAAGTCCCGTAAGGCCGGCACGCCACCAGGGATGTGGCTTTTTGAAGAGCCTCTGTTTTACAACACTGCCATCCAGTCCCGTGTTCTGGGTTCAGCCAGCCTACGTTCATGCCTGTTAGGTGTGGGGTGTACCAAGCTGGGTCATCTGATGCGGAGTAGGAGCAGATCGTTGGAGGAGCTGGGAGAAAGAGCGGGATCCGATCATCTCGCCTACTGAGGAAGGTCGTCGCTGAGGTCTGTGATTCCCTGCCAGTACTTCATCTGCAGTATGTGACTGACACTTCCAATTCTGATCGGTGGAAGGAGGGTCTGGACTATGTGTTCCCTGCACTGATTGTTAGAGCTGCGGCGGGGGCATTCGAGGAAGACGTGGGGATGCTGCTTTCCTTCCATACCCCGGAGCTGGGGGAGTTCAAGGAGGTGGGAAAGAAGGCCTTGTACAGAATGTGTGAAAGTGTCCCATGCCTCTTCCCTAGAAGGGGTAAAATCGACGAGGTGGGCGGGTGTGTTTGGTCCAGGTGCATCCCCAAAAGGCTGTTGGAGGACTTTATACAAACTGCCTATTGAAAAGAGGACAGCTGACCTCCAATGGAGGATAATACATGGAGCCATAGCCACTAATATGCATCTGGTACACCTGGACCCGACAGTTGGGGAAGGGTGTCCATTCTGTGCTGAGTCGGAGTCTCTGACACATCTGTTTTTACAGTGTCCCAGGTTGGTCGGGATGATTGACCTGATCAATAGCTGGTTCTCAGCTCTGGGAGAGGTTTTCTCTTCTCAAGTGTTTATATTTGGGCTAAAGTACAGGTTTAGTCGAAGGGGTGTGTGTATGTTGCTTAATTTTGTGTTGGGGGCAGCTAAATTAGCGATATGGAAGACCCAAAGAACAGTATTCGGGACAGGGGTCTGTGGATGTGGTGGGAATGCTGGAGGGAATGTTGGCAGCGAGACTGAGGGTTGAGTTTGCCTATTATAAACTTGTTAACAACATTGATCTGTTTATGAGTATATGGGGTATTCAGAGGCTGTTTTGTTTAGTTACATTGGAGGAGGATCTGGAGTTGTGTTTTTAAAGTGATGTGCAAATATGGTTTTGTATGAGTGTTTACTGTGTTGTGGGTTCCCAGACCCAATAAAGATTATTTAAATCTCTCTCTCTCTCTCTCTCTCTCTCTCTCTCTCTCTCTCTCTCTCTCTCTCTCTCTCTCTCTCTCTCTCTCTCTCTCTCTCTCTCTCTCTCTCTCTCTCTCTCTCTCTCTCTCTCTCTCTCTCTCTCTCTCTCTCTCTCTCTCTCTCTCTCTCTCTCTCTCTCTCTCTCTCTCTCTCTCTCTCTCTCTCTCTCTCTCTCTCTCTCTCTCTCTCTCTCTCTCTCTCTCTCTCTCTCTCTCTCTCTCTCTCTCTCTCTCTCTCTCTCTCTCTCTCTCTCTCTCTCTCTCTCTCTCTCTCTCTCTCTCTCTCTCTCTCTCTCTCTCTCTCTCTCTCTCTCTCTCTCTCTCTCTCTCTCTCTCTCTCTCTCTCTCTCTCTCTCTATGCAAAGTGATACTGGGCACAGTGACAGTTGGCCATCGGCCGCAGTGCGCTCGGAGCCCCTGGGGGAATCAATCACCACCAACGTGATCAATATGGGAGGAGAGTCCATGCCACGCCGCGATGTCGAGCTCCCCGCAACTCTACCACCCGTCCCCGTCCCCAACTATACCAGCCA
This sequence comes from Brachymystax lenok tsinlingensis, assembly GCA_030435695.1. Lineage (NCBI taxonomy): Eukaryota > Metazoa > Chordata > Actinopteri > Salmoniformes > Salmonidae > Brachymystax > Brachymystax lenok. The sequence goes on from CM059784.1 coordinate 17,076,692, forward strand.
GCTACCGGGCACGACTGACTGATGACTCACCCACGGCAACGTCGACCAAAAACAACATCGATAATCATCAACGGCAAACCAGCTAAAGGACACACACACAACAAAACAAACACACATCCCAGACACAACAACATCTGTCACCCGGAGACAAAGACGGGCCAGGGAGCGGGGAACAGGGAGGAGAGAGGATGGGCTGTCTGTATAACTGCAAACGAGCCTCTTCTGCTGCTGGGCTCTCTCTCTCTCTCTCGCTCTCTCTCTTTAACATATTCATTCCGATATCACTTTAAAAACAAACAGTGGAGCGGGGCGCTGTGACAACGATGCCAAAATGTCAGATGTGTCTGGCTCCGTGGAGATGGTTCGGTAACGGACCACTTATCAGGAGCCAATTAGAGAACAGTAGCACCAGAGGTCTCCATCAATCAGACTGAGGGGGGAGGGGGCTACTAAGGAAGAGGATTGGCCACTTATCACATCACTACTGGCCAATTAGGCCTTCGTAATAGGCTCTGAGTGGAGGGAAAGAGAGGGAGTGAAGTGGGGGTGTGTAGTGTGTTTGAATGGTGATGTAGGGTGCTTAAGAGAACCCTGATTCTCACAATAGTCAAGGCTGTAAGACCTTATATCTGATCTGATAGTGGGCAGTCCTTGATCTAACCAAACAGGCCTAACGTTGAAATCTCTTACTAGATAAGGCGCGTTATTGGTTGGACCTGATTGGTCAATCTGTCTTACCCTGCTTCTGGAAGAGTTTGCTGCTGACAATCTCTGTCATGGAGGCCACCTTGTGTTTCTGCAGCTTGTCAGGAGGGATACATGTGTAGAAGTCATACAGCAACCGACTGGAGAGAGGGAAGAAGAGGGAAGAAGAGGGAGACGGTGAGAGGGATATGTAAACCATATAAACATGTGTTTCCCATGCCAATAAAGCAGAGTCAGATAGGGTACGGAGGGAGACGGATGGAAAGAGATGAAAGGAAAGGGAGAGAGGGGAGCTACAGTTTTAATAAAACACTTTCATTTCAGTTGTAAATAGCACATGGTTAATTTCATGTAGAGTGGAAGTATTTTCTTGTTTTCTATGCACTTTTATTCAATCAGGAAGTCTTTTAAGCTCAGGTGCGAGGCGAACGCTACAGGAGCATATATGAATAGCATTACACCATTACCACAGCGGATGAAATTACATGCCTTATTCAAAACCAAACACTAAACGCCATTCTGCCTGACCTGAGCAGACTCAGGAGGAAAGAGACGCAGATACAGCTAGACAGCACAGAGACTGGAGCTGCTTCCCCAACAGCAACATATCCCCTATATAGTGCACTACTTTTGACCGGGGTATATAGGGAATAGGGTGCCATTTGGGACACCGCCTAGCTAGGCCTCATGAAAACAGACGAGCCAAACTAACGACGGACACTAATGAAGACACCAGTTGGTGTCACCCTCAGCCCGTAATCCAATCAAATAATAAGTAAACGAGCCGGTTACGAAGCCTTGGCAACTTCGTAGGGAGATTGAGCATGGGGGCTGCCATTCAACATTCCTCCTCCCTCAGCTGGAGGTGTGCATGTGGCTGATACAGCACCTCCATTAGCCAGATGACAAATGGACAAATGGAATAATAAACAACTGCTTTTATTTCATTTTTCTGGACAGTAGAAAGAACATTTCCGTGGTGCCTCGCATGCTAATCAGGCTCTGTAATTATCTGAGAGTAATTATAAACTGAAACGTCATGTTATTGTACTATATACAGCTGTCGGTCTGTCTTACAGCGTCACACGTTCCATCCCTACTTGGAGCAGGCCTGCTGGTTGTTTGTGTTTATTGTCTCTCCCATAATGGCCCAGCGTACTGCAACAAAGGGTTGCCATATCAACATGGGCACCCTCATAACAGATGTTTTATGATTATTGTTGGTCCAGTCAACTATCTTCAGGGCATCTCATCATCTCCTCCATATCCTCCTCCACTCAGTCACTGTGTCTGCACCAGTAGACTGCATATCAACCATTGAACCACATCCAGATGTGGATGTTGTTGTGTCTGTTGGGATCTGTTGTTGTGTGTATTGGGATCTGATGGTGTGTGTATTAGGATCTGTTGTTGTGTGTATTGGGATCTGGTGGTGCGTGTATTGGGATATGTTGTTGCGTGTATTGGGATATGTTGTTGCGTGTATTGGGATATGTTGTTGCGTGTATTGGGATATGTTGTTGCGTGTATTGGGATCTGTTTTGTGAATTGGGATCTGTTTTGTGAATTGGGATCTGTTTTGTGAATTGGGATCTGTTTTGTGTATTGGGATCTGTTTTGTGTATTGGGATCTGTTTTGTGAATTGGGGATCTGTTTTGTGAATTGGGGATCTGTTTTGTGTATTGGGATCTGTTTTGTGTATTGGGATCTGTTTTGTGAATTGGGGATCTGTTTTGTGAATTGGGGATCTGTTTTGTGAATTGGGGATCTGTTTTGTGAATTGGGATCTGTTTTGTGTATTGGGATCTGTTTTGTGTATTGGGATCTGTTTTGTGTATTGGGATCTGTTTTGTGTATTGGGATCTGTTTTGTGTATTGGGATATGTTGCTGTGTGTATTGGTATATGTTTTGTGCATTGGGATCTGTTGTGTTTGTCTTCGCCATCTTTGATGTTTGTGGTTTGTTGTGGCTACAGTACATCACTTTGCGTGTGTGTGTGTGTGTGTGTGCGTGTGTGTGTGTGTGTGTGTGATTATCAGTCTGGTCCAGGTGTCCAGGTAACACCTCCATAACATTGTGTTGTCACTCAGCCACTCCAGAGACAACAGACCAGACACATGTAGACTGTCTGAACACACATCTCAGAGTCGTCGTCAACCCCCCCACACACACACACACACACACCTCAGAGTCCCACACACACACAAACAAACACCACAGAGAGAAGTCTCAGACACAGGTCACAGGAAGGTCAGGCCAGAAATAAATACGTTGTAGTTGTCTGGGGCCAAACCACTGTCTGTCACACAGAAACTAGAAGCATTAAATGATACTGATAAAAGGTTCATGTAAATGGGTAAAGATAAATGCTATAACTCTAAAAGTGTGTCTTTTGAGAGCCATATCTATACTCATTATGGGTACTGTAAAGGCAAGGCTGTCTGTCTTTCAGGGGTTAATGAAAGGTTAATGGAGGAGGTGGTGAGTCCCTGTGAGTTAACGAGAACTGGGGAATAAGGTAGCGACCTTGGTAGAGGGCAGGGGGGCAGAGACAATGTTTAAGACTGGGTGGTTTTTTTGTGTGTCGCTTCATATGGCATCCTGAGAAGGGTCTGAGTGATGTTGACAGTGGTTCTATTTCCTGTGAAACCTGTGAAAGGGGTCGCCATGGGGTGGTGGAGGCAGTGGAGGATAGCACTCACCTCAGGAGTTTGGCATCAAACACTGTCACGACATCCTGCAAGACGGTTGGTAGGTACTTCAGAGCAGCCACCTAGAGAGAGAGAGAGAGAGAGAGAGAGAGAGAGAGAGAGAGAGAGAGAGAGAGAGAGAGAGAGAGAGAGAGAGAGAGAGAGACACATGGAGAATCATAAAACCTGAAATCAGGACAAATGAAGACACATCAATAAATGAGCAAGAGAAGAGAAGATGGAGAGAGAGTGAGATATAGAGAGTTAGGGGAGGAGAGAGAGGAGAGGAGTGGAGAGACGAGAGGAGAAGAGATGAGAGAGAGAGGAGGAGAGAAGCAGACAGAGAATTGAGTGTTTACCTGCAGTAAGACTGTAGTGTTTTGGTCACTCGTCATCAGGTTGTTGATGGACTCAAAGAGTCTCCGAAGAGACTCCTCAAACTCTTCCTGTTCTTTCCCTTCATACAACCTGGAGAGAGATAGCGAGAGAGACATTAAAGAGGAAGAGAGGGAGCATGGTTCATGTCTAAAACAGGAATTAAAGAGTGAATTAAATTAAAGAGTGAAATAAATTAAAGAGTGAAAGTGTACCAAACTCCAACACCATCATTAAGTTTGCCGACAACACAACAGTTCACAACCTGATCATCGACAACGATGAGACAGCCTATAGGGAGGAGGTCAGAGACCTGGCCGTGTGGTGCCAGGATAACAACCTCTCCCTCAACGTGATCAAGACAAAGGAGATGATTGTGGACTACAGGAAAAGGAGGACCGAGCACGCCCCCATTTTTATCGACGGGGCTGTAGTGGAGCAGGTTGAGAGCTTCAAGTTCCTTGGTGTCCACATCACCAACAAACTATCATGGTCCAAACATACCAAGACAGTCGTGAAGAGGGCACGGCAACTTCTATTCCCCCTCAGGAGACTGAAAAGATTTGGTATGGGTCCTTAAAACTTCAAAAGGTTCTACAGCTGCACCATCTAGAGCATCCTGACCGGTTGAAACACCGCCTGGTATGGCAACTGCTCGGCGTACAACCGCAAGGCACTACAGAGGGTAGTGCGTACGGCCCAGTACATCACTGGGGCCAAGCTTCCTGCCATGCAGAACCTCTATACCAGACGGTGTCAGAGAAAGGCCCTAATAATTGCCAAAGACTCAAGCCACCCTAGTCATAGACTGTTCTCTCTGCACGGCAAGCGGTACCGGAGCGCCAAGTCTAGGTCCAAAAGGCTTCTTAACAGCTTCTACCCCCAAGCCATAAGACTCCTGAGCATCTAATCAAATGCCTACCCGGACTATTTGCATTTACCCCCGACCCCACCCCCATTTTTACACTGCTGCTACTATCTGTTTATTATCTATGCATAGTCACTTTACCTCCACCTACATGTACATATTACCTCAATGACCTCGACTAACTGTTGCCTCCACACATTGACTCTGTACTGGTACCCCCTGTATACAGCCTCAATACTGTTATCTTATTGTTGCTCCTTAAAAATGTGTTATTTTTCTTATTTTTTTACATTCTTTTTTTTTTTACTTCAGTTTATTAGGGTAAATACTTTCTTAACACTTATTTTTCTTAAAACTGCATTGTTGGTTAAGGGCTTGTAAGTAAGCATTTCACTGTAAGGTCGTACCTGTCGTATTCGGCACATGTGATAAATAAAATGTGATTTGATTGTCGGTGCAATCGGGACAAACAGGTCAGTTTTGTTTGTCACAAAAATACACTCAGATCTAAGCAGACAAAAGTGCTCTTTTAAACTTTATTTTCCTGGATAATGAGCCAAGTGTCCTGGGGTGAAGAATACTGTTTAGGACTTCAGGAGTACTAGTTGGCTGTTGATGGGAGAAATGGCGGTTGTAGAGCTCTGATCTGAGGTCACATGGAGGCTCCGCCAAACTAAACAGAGGAGAATTTACATTATATACAACCTCTACCAGTTATTACTGTTGACTGTCTCTGAATACAACCTCTACCAGTTATTACTGTTGACTGTCTCTGAATACAACCTCTACCAGTTATTACTGTTGACTGTCTCTGAACACAACCTCTACCAGTTATTACTGTTGACTGTAACTGAACACAACCTCTACCAGTTATTACTGTTGACTGTCTCTGAACACAACCTCTACCAGTTATTACTGTTGACTGTCTCTGAACACAACCTCTACCGGTTATTACTGTTGACTGTCTCTGAACACAACCTCTACCAGTTATTACTGTTGACTGTCTCTGAACACAACCTCTACCGGTTATTACTGTTGACTGTCTCTGAACACAACCTCTACCAGTTATTACTTTTGACTGTCTCTGAATACAACCTCTACCAGTTATTACTGTTGACTGTCTCTGAACACAACCTCTACCAGTTATTACTGTTGACTGTCTCTGAACCCAACCTCTACCAGTTTTTACTGTTGACTGTCTCTGAACACAACCTCTACCAGTTATTACTGTTGACTGTAACTGAACACAACCTCTACCAGTTATTACTGTTGACTGTCTCTGAACACAACCTCTACCAGTTATTACTTTTGACTGTCTCTGAATACAACCTCTACCAGTTATTACTGTTGACTGTCTCTGAACACAACCTCTACCATTTATTACTGTTGACTGTCTCTGAACCCAACCTCTACCAGTTATTACTGTTGACTGTCTCTGAACCCAACCTCTACCAGTTATTACTGTTGACTGTCTCTGAACACAACGTTAGGCCACTTGTTCCATCGTGTCTCCCCAACCACACATCACAAGCCTTATACTTGTCTAGGCCTCCCTTTCTATTCTTTATTGATCTATGCCCTCCATCCCTCCATCCCTCCATTTCTACCCTGGTAACTCATGTATTCTCATCACTCTCCTTTTATCTCACTCCTCCTCCCCTGTTCTCCATCCCTCTTCCTTCCTCTATCTCTTCCTGTCTCACTGTAACTGTGGTAGATGTCAGAGTAGGGGTTGTGGGTGCTGGGGGAGAAGGATTATAGTGTGGCACACTGGGGTATTTGGCACAGGGGGAGGAATTAGACTGACACACAGGGGTATTACCACAGGGCTCTGAGAGCATCAGGCAGCATTGTGATTACTGAAACACTGTCCTCCTAATCCCCTTGTGTGTCTGAGTGCGCACAAACACACTGGACACTCCACATATAGTTATGACGCACACACACACACACACACACGTAAACACAATAGCCACTCCATGATGCATGCATGCAAACAAACACACACACACACAATATACAGTTTAAGTCGGAAGTTTAACACATCTTAGCCAAATACATTTAAACTCAGTTTTTCACAATTCCTGAATTTAATTCTAGTAATAATTCCCTTATTTTAAGAATGTGAAATGTCAGAATAATAGTAGAGAGAATGACTTATTTCAGCTTTTATTTCCTTCATCACATTACCAGTGGGTCAGAAGTTTACATCCACTCAATTAGTATTTGGTAGCATTGCTATTAAATTGTTTAACTTCGGTCAAATGTTTTGGGTATTCTTCCACAAGCTTCCCACAATAAGTTGGTTGAATTTTGGCCTATTCCTCCTGAGAGAGATGGTGTAGCTGAGTCAGGTTTGTAGGCCTCCTTGCTCGCACATGCTTTTTCAGTTCTGCCCACAAATTGTCTATGGTATTGAGGTCAGGGATTTGTGATGGCCACTCCAATACCTCGACTTTGTTGTCCTTAAGCCATTTTGCCACAACTTTGAAAGTATGCTTGGGGTCATTGTCCATTTGGAGGGGAACAATGAGAGACATGTGTAGGGCATGGAAGAAGGGAGGGAGGGAGGCCTGTCACATCCTGGCCATAGAGAGCCCTCTGGGTTCTCTAGGCTTTAGGTCAGGACGTGACTAGTTGGGTATCTATGTTATAATTTCTATGTTTTGGTTTTGTATGGTTCCCAATTAGAGGCAGCTGATTGTCGTTACCTCTAATTGGGGACCATACTTAGTGTGTTCTTTTTCCCACCTGTGTTGTGGGTTATTGTTTGTGTTTCATGTTAGTGCCTGTGCGCTACACACGTTTGTCCGAGCAGTCATTTGTTTTGTATTGTTCCATATTAGAATAAATATGTGGAACTCAATGCAGGCTGCGCCTTGGTCCAGTTATTTTGACGATCGTGACAAGGCCAGAGGGAGCTGATTGATAGGTAGGTATAAAAAGTAGCGAGAGGAAAACAGATGGATAAATAAAGACTCATGACTGAAGCAGAAAACAGATGGATAAATAAAGACTCATGACTGAAGCAGAAAACAGATGGATAAATAAAGACTCATGACTGAAGCAGAAAACAGATGGATAAATAAAGACTCATGACTGAAGCAGAAAACAGATGGATAAATAAAGACTCGTAACTGAAGCAGAAAGTTATGGAAGAGAAAGAAAGTGAAAAAACAGAACGGTGAAAGCTGGTTTAAAGAAAGAGGTTATAGGAGAGAAAGAACATCTAATATATTTTCTTTTTATATAAATCAGAGTTCTCTTAAAGGACTTGAGAAACTTCTGATTCAAACTGATAAATCTTACATGTTGCACACTAAATCATTGATGAGTTTAGGACATGAATGGTACTACAGATTCACCTAGAGTACAATATGCTCTCCTCTTGAATACTGATTCTCTAGCTAGGGTCCTTACATAGGGAGGGTGCTGTATACTTGAAGTTCAGAGAGTTTAAATGTTCTGTGCAGTAGTTAGGTACACCTGAGAAGAGGGCTGGAACAATCCATGGTTCTAGCATCACACCAGGGAGAGCAATGACTAGTACACTATCACTCTGGGGTTACTGAACCCATTATGTGTTCACACATACATGCAAGTACACACACACACACACACACACACACACACACACACACACACACACACACACACACACACACTGTCTCTAAAACTAACAAACAGACCATACAAGACACACACCATAGAAGCACTTATGGTGTTGTTTGTGTTCTGCTAATAATCTGTCAGGATCAAATGATGTCATGCTGTTATTCTAAATGTTGTTTATGATTAACATATGGAGCTGCCTGCAGCAGAGTCTCCTCTATCACGGCTGCTCATTCAGCACTGGGTCTACTTCATCATTAGTGTTCATTAAAAACACCACTTCATCATCAATGCTTATTAGCAACATTAGTGCTGCAATCAGCGTCTTTCAGAGCGAGCTGTCTCTGGGAATTAGCTAGGTAATACAATGACACTATCCCTCTGTGTTTAGGAGGGGTGGGGGTTGGGAGAGGGTAGGGGGTACAAGACCGTAAACGAGTGTGTACATGCGTGACTGTGTGTGTGTGCACGTGCATACATCTGTATATGCTTGTAAGAGTTAGATAGGGAGAAGGAGACATACACATAGGCCGATACACAGAGTGTGCATACACACACGCACACACACTTACTGAGAGTAAAGCATGCGTGAGCGGACGATGAACTTGAAGATGTACTCCAGGGCTTTGAGGGTGCGTAGGTAGTTCTCACACTGCTCCCCTCGACTGGACACATCCAGATACCTCTTCAACACAGACATCAACTTCCTGGGGGAGGGAGATGGGAGAAGGGGGTTGGGAGAGGGAGAGGGAGAGAGAGAGAGAGAGAGAGAGAGTAGGAAAATCTTCATTTCAGAACTGCTAATTACATTTTTCAAACACACACACACACACACAAGCACACTAGGACTATGCTTATATACCATACTGTTCCCAGAAATGGCCTTGGGCTTGTTGGCTAACTGGATTAAAACAATCCAATCCTCTTAAACAATAACAGTTATAATGGACCAGAAGAATGGGAAGGATAAAGACTATTACTAAAGTGCAACGCAATCTGAGGATGCTGTTTAGAGGCTGTCTGAGTTCTAAACGTTAAATGTAACAACAGGAAAAATATATAAAGACATAGCATGCACTGGTTAATCCGGTGAGTTGACCCCTAGTAGGTTCCTCCGTCCTCCGAGAGGGGTTGGGGGAGTGGCAGAGAGAGGAGAGAGATGGATAAAGTGAGAAAGAGAGAGAGACAAGAGAGTAGCATAGGGTATTTTAGAGCTAAGACTCAATGAGCCCAGTTTGATTATTCTGGCCAGCCTTCAACAAAAGTACGAAGGTCTAGTAATCCACCTTATGCTGGTTTCTCAGCCCATGGACTTCTACTGCAGCCCTACAGGCACACAATATTTACACTGGCACCTGGTGGCTGATTCATGCATTACATGCTGACCATTCCACTTGCGTCAAGGGTTTAAACCCTGTTTCCCATGCTGTTTCCCAATGAACATGCACCTGTGGAACGGTCGTTAAAACACTAACAGCTTACAGACGGTAGGCAATTAAGGTCACAGTTATGAAAACTTAGGACAGTAAAGAGGCCTTTCTACTGACTCTGAAAAACACCAAAAGAAAGATGCCCAGGGTCCCTGCTCAACTGCGTGAACATGCCTTGAGCATGCTGCAAGGAGCCATGAGGACTGTAGATGTGGCCAGGGCAATAAATTGCAATGTCCGTACTGTGAGACACCTAAGACAGCGCTACAGGGAGACAGGAAGGACAGCTGATCATCCTCTCAGTGGCAGACCACGTGTAACAACACCTGCACAGGATCGGTACATCCGAACATCACACCTGCGGGACAGGTACAAGATGGCAACAACAACTGCCCGAGTTACACCATGAACGCACAATCCCTCCATCAGTGATCAGATTGTCTGCAATAGGCTGAGAGAGGCTGGACTGAGGGCTTGTAGGCCTGTTGTAAGGCAGGTCCTCACCAGACATCACCTGCACAACGTTCCCTATGGGCACAAACCCACCGTCGCTGGACCAGACAGGACTGGCAAAAAGTGCTCTTCACTAACGAGTCGCAGTTTGTCTCACCAGGGGTGATGGTCGGATTCACGTTTATTGTTGAAGAAATGAGCGTTACACTGAGGTCTGTACTCTGGAGCGGGATCGATTTGGAGGTGGAGGGTCCGTCTGGAAGGTTCTCCCATCTCCACAGAGTAACTCTGGAGCTCTGTCAGTGTGACCATCGGATTCTTGGTCATCTCCCTGACCAAGGCCCTTCTCCCCCGATTGTTCAGTTTGGCCGGGCGGCCAGCTCTAGGAAGAGTCTTTGTGGTTCCAAACTTTTTCCATTTAAAAATGATGTAGGCCACTGTGTTCTTGGGGACCTTCCATGCTGCAGACATTTTTTGGTACCTTTCCCCAGATCTGTGCTTGACACAATCCTGCCTCGGAGCTCTACGGACAATTACTTCAACCTCATGGCCTGGTTTTTGCTCTGACGGGCACTGTCAAATGTGACACCTTATATAGACAGGTGCATGTCTTTCCAAATCATGTCCAATCAATTGAATTTACCACAGGTGGACTCCAATCAACTTGTAGAAACATCTCAAGGATGATCAATGGAAACAGGATGCACCTGAGCTCAATTTCGAGTCTCATAGCAAAGTGTCTGAATACTTATGTAAACAAGGTATTTCTGTTTTAGATTTTTTTTATACATTTGCAAAAATGTATAAAAAACTGTTTTTGCTTTGTCATTATGGGGCATTGTGTGTAAATTGCAGAACATTAAAAAAATAGATTTAATCAATTTTAGAATATGATTATTGTGAATATGCAATTGCCCTAATAATCCTGTTTCCATGGACTTCAAAACAAACGCTCTACCACAGCAACCATGTTATTTTGGGGAAACCTATTTAATTCTGAGTTCGGACATGTAAAGTTTATATGAGAAAACAATTTCTAAGACGCCTACTTTCTGTTTTTCCGAACTTACTTCACTCGCGCTAAAGAGGGAGGCTTGTGCTACTGGTGCTGCCACATGTGCAGATCAAATATACAGCTGGAACTCTGATTCAGCCTGTTTAGATGTCCTAACAATTAGAAATATTGCTCAGAAAACCAGGTGTTTTAATCGCGTGTGCTTACTTTGATTATGACCTTACGCCGATTAAGATAGGCTGAGTAAAGTGTTTACATGACTATTGCCATACTCAGCCTACTGCCATAATCAGTTAAAAATGTAATTGTTTGTGTGGATGTAAACATACCACACCCCACCTGAATCCAGCACCATCATGAGGCCTACATCATCATAATCATAATGCTAATGATGACACACGTCATTCAACAGTGGAAAATCAATGTGTTCATCATCTCCTGTGGAAATGTCATTATGAGTCTGACATGTTGAGTCATTATCAATAAAGCTTACTGCTTTAACTACACCGTCTTACTAGGAATGTGAAAGAGATAGCATTTCCAAGGAAATTGGAAATGCAATACATTATTATTATTACGATGATGGCATTAAAGTCTTCATCAGTCTGCTTCTAAGACAATAAGACAGTGAGACAGACAGACAGACAGGAAGAGGAGGAGTTGGACACAGGAAGAGGAGGAGCGGGACACAGGAAGAGGAGGAGTTGGACATGGGAAGAGGAGGAGTTGGACACCGGACGAGGAGGGGTTGGACACCGGGAAAGAGGAGGGGTTGGACACCGGGAAAGAGTAGGGGTTGGACACCGGAAGTAGTACTGACTTGTAGGCCAGCGTGGCGCTGAAGTGTTGTTTGATGTAAGCCTCCAACACCGTGTTAAAATGCTGGAACTTCCTGTCTGCTATCAGACCAATGATGTAGATCTGAGACAGAGAGAGAGAGGTAGAGAGGTAGAGAGGTAGAGAGGTAGAGAGAGCGAGTTAGGTAGAGAGAGAGAGCGAGAGAGAGAGAGAGAGGTAGAGAGAGAGTGGTAGAGAGAGAGAGAGAGAGAGAGAGAGAGAGAGAGAGAGAGAGAGAGAGAGAGAGAGAGAGAGAGAGATAGGGGAGGAGAGGAAGGGTTAACAATTATTTTTGAAATGGTGAGAGAGCTGGCCTCACTGGTACAAAGACACACAGACAAGCAACAGACAGACATACAGACATGTTTATTCAGAGTGAGAATAACAGCCATTTGGATTGAGATCGACAGACAGCCACATGCAGAAACTGACTGACAGACAGAGAACAGAACAGGTACAAGAGTGACAGAGAATATAAGAGAGAGACATGAACACACACTCACACACTCACCAGGGCGTCGAACACTAGGATGTCGTAGTCGTCAGTCTGGGAGTGTTCCATCATGATGGTGAACAGAGCATCCAGGGTGTCCTGGAGAAACTAGGAGGGGAAGAGAGGCCATGAGATGACACACACACACAGTGCACAGACACACACACAGTACACACACACACACACACACACACGACACACACACACCTTGACCACTTCCTCTCCGTCGATGATCTTGAGTTTCTCCAGGTTTTCTTTGAGGAGCTCAGGACGAGTCCTCCATTTCAGTAGACCCAGCAAGCCCACTGAGCAGGAGAAAGACAACAATCCATCAATCCACAAATATATCCATCCTTTAATCCACATTTCCATCAATCCATCCATCAATCCACATATCCATCCATCAATCCATCCATACATTCATTAAACCATCCATCAAGCCACATATCCATCTATCAATCCACATATCCATCTATCAATCCACATATCCATCCATCAATCCATCCAGCAATCCACATATCCATCCATCCATGAATCATCAATCCACATATCCATCCATCCATCCATCAATCCACATATCAATCCACATATCCATCCATCCATCCATCAATCCACATATCAATCCACATATCCATCCATCATCCATCAATCTACATATCCATCCATCCATCAATCCACATATCCACATATCCATCCATCCATCCATCCATCAATCCACATATCCATCCATGAATCCACATATCCATCCATCCATCAATCCACATATCCATCCATCTATCCATCCATCAATCCACATATCCATCCATCCATCCATCAATCCACATATCCATCCATCCACATATCCATCCATCCATCAATCCACATATCCATCCATCAATCCACATATCCATACACCCATCAATCCACATGTCCATCCATCCATCAATCTATCAATCCATCAATCCACATACCCATCCATCAATCTATCAATCCATCAATCCACATATCCATCCATTCATCCATCCATCAATCCACATATCCATCCATCTATCAACCTACCTGTCATTCACCATAACCCAGTACACCCACAGAGTGACAATCATTCAAATGCAGTCATCATTCCTCTCACTAAGGGCTTGATGCCCAATAACTTAAATCCCAGGAACTTCAGCCTGGAATTTAGTACACTAGGTCTAGAGTTCTTGCCCACTGAAAACACACTGTTTGAATCAACATTATTTCCACGTCATTTCAATGAAATTACGTAGAACCAACATGGAATAGATGCTGAATTGACGCCTGTGCCCAGTGGGTGGTGAGTTTCCATTGCAGAAAGCATGGCCAAAAGCGTGTTAGGCTACTAGTTAGCTATGTTACCAAAGATACTGGTTGTTAGCTAGCTGCAAGTCCTTTTATCTGTTCAAATTCAGTGGTTAGCTGCTAATAGGCTATCTATCTAGTTTTTAGCTACAAGCAAATGCCATAAACGAGAGGAATAACAACAAGAATGCTAATATAAATTGCTAGCTAGCTAATTAAATTCTCTGCAAGGCAGAGTGCTGTAGTGTCTTTCAAAGAAAATAAAGTTAGTGATATCGCTAATATAGCTAGCTGTCAAAGTTGTGCTAGCTATCGATATTTTGGGTTAGTTTTAACATGTTGTGACTTTTACTTTTTACAGGGTTAACAAAAACAAAGACTTGGCAAATGTTGGTTTGACAATATTTTACAGTTTGAGCTTGTTTGTTAATCAAATTGGTTAATCAAAACTGCTTGCAAGGCGAAGGCCCAATCCCAAATTGACCCATAAACCCTACGCCCTATGCCCTTGTCGGGATCTGAGAGCATTTTATTGGTATTAATCTTGGTAAAAAAATAAAGTGTCAGGTAATTGGTTAGCTGCTCGATTACATTCTGGGTCCATGCGTGTTAAGAGGGGTCCATGCGTGTTATTTTACCTGGTAAGTTGACTGAGAACACATTCTCATTCACAGCAACAACCTGGAGAATAGTTACAGGGGAGAGGAGGGGGGATGAATGAGACAATTGTAAGCTGGGGATGATTAGGTGACCGTGATGGTATGAGGGCCAGATTGGGAATTTAGCCAGGACACCAGGGTTAACACCCCTACTCTTACAATAAGTGCCATGGGATCTTTAGTAACCATAGAAAGTCAGTACACCCGTTTAATGTCCCATCCGAAAGACAGCACCCTACACAGGGCAAAGTTTTTTTTTTTACCAGAGGAAAGGGTGCCTCCTACTGGCCCTCCAACACCACTTCCAGCAGCATCTGGTCTCCCATCCAGGGACCAACCCTGATTAGCTTCAGAAGCAAGCCAGCAATGGGATGCAGGGTGGAATGCTGCGGGCCTGAGAGATGCTAGAACAAGCAGCAGAACCAGAACGAGGAGCTCTGTCTCTCTTTGCAAGTTACGGGATGAATGTCCCCTCCTCCTCCGAAATTCAAACGATGCTAACACCTGCGAAATCATGATTTGTCCAAATAACGGGTGAAAAAAACAAACACCAGACTTACTACTGCTCATTATCCCACGCATCCCTTTCCTTCCCCACAGGTTCTAGGGTACCAGTGTTGTTCATGTTGATTGGTCCACGAGAGATATGATTGGTGTAAGCAATATGGCGAAACTTACACTTCAGAGGGCAAGGTAGAGTGATTATCATATTGCTTACATATGTTGAATCGACTCAGATCTCCCCACAAGGGCATAGGGCGTAGGATGTAGGGGTAGATTTGGGATTGGGGCAAACATTTTAATGGCAGCCATATATAAACATATTCCCCGGCATGACATACTTCCTTTGAAAGCCCTCATGACTTGGCCCCGCCCTGGGGGTTTGGGGAGGCTTGTTGAGGGGCCAGAGTTTTTGGAGAAGACCTGTTTTAGCCTTGACCAACACAATGTAAATTAATTAGGAAATAAATTCAAGCACCAGATTTAGTCCACGTGGAAATCTTTGGCAGTGAGAGGGAATGTACACATCACCCCATTCACTGTCACTTTTCCCCTGCCCAATATTTAAACATACGCTCCCTTCTGTATGACATAGACCATGTTAAGCTCCCTCTGTAGTGTAGAACACTGACAGACTGTACAGGTGTCAGTGTTCAGTCTTCCTCAGTGGTGAATCTGCCTGCCTGCTGTCCATCTGTTGACTCTGAGTGCAGGTCCAGGTAGAGATGGATCATATCCCTCATCCAGACAGATGCTCTTTGTGTGTGTGTGTGTGTGTGTGTGTGTGTGTGTTATATCTGGACTGATGATTAACACTGCAGCACAGTTATCATTACAATGATGAACTGGCTTCTTCACCAACAGCTGTTACACAGCACCTGTATGCCATGCCAGGGCCCTGGCTGTGTGTGGGGGAAGTGTGTGTGTGCGTTTGTGTGTCCGCCAGCACCGGCGTGTATAACAAAACTACGACATACTCAGTCTGTTCTTTGACCACACACACACCGTTTTGAGTGAGCTTGGTGGAGCAGACGAGGGTTGAGATGGTGAAGCTGTCTCTGGAGCTGACAGACAAGCCTCCTACACTGCTGCTGCTGCGGCTCAGTGTCCCCGTCTTGTGAACGTCCACACAACGCGTAGAGGGTAGGGACAGGTACGAGTTCACATCCTCCATCCGCTTACTGTCCCCCTGTCGAGAGAAGGAGAGAGGGGGGAGAGAGACCGAGAGGGTGGGAAGAGAGAGAGGATGTGGGGGGAGATAAAGAGGAAAGAGAGAGGGTGGGGTGATAGCGAAAGAGAGCGCAAGAGAGAGAGAGGGGAGAGAGAGAGGGTGTGGTAAGAGACAGGGAGAGAGAGAGAGAGGGGAGAGAGAGAGGGTGTGGTAAGAGACAGGGAGAGAGAGAGAGAGAGGGGAGAGAGAGAGGGTGTGGTAAGAGACAGGAGAGAGAGAGAGAGAGAGAGAGAGAGAGAGAGAGAGAGAGAGAGAGAGAGAGAGAGAGAGAGAGAGAGAGAGAGAGGGGAGGAGGAGGGGAGAGAGAGACAGAGTTTAGTTTGGGAGTGAATCAACAGTAATTCATCTTCATTCCTTTTAGCACTTAATCAATAATTCCAGTTCATTTGGCAGTAAATCTATAATTATTCAGTTAGCCTGTTCAGTCGGTTGGGAATCTTTAATAATTCAGTGTCCTTGGCTGTGACTCTGACGTAATTCAATTATTCAGTTAATTTAACTGTGAATCTGTACTGGTTCATTTATACAGTTAATTCATTCGTTTTGTAGTTGTGTGAATCGGAGTTGATTCAGTTCTGACCTTGAAGACCACCAGGTCATGAAGGCCGTCCTTCAGCACGGTTCCATCTTCCTTCATCAGGCGAACAAACGCCATGGCAAAGTTCTTCTCACTCTTATCCTTAGCTACACAGAGAGAGACAGAGAGAGAGAGAGAGAGAGAGAGAGAGAGAGAGAGAGAAAGAGAGACAGAATTAAGATATTTAATTTAGTAGATGAAAGCAACGGCTTTCTCACTGTCACATTGCTTTCACACTTCCAGCCTTTTCAGCTAGTGGTAAAGAAGGTAAGGATGAAGGCAGAGTTGGGTGTACTCACACTCCTGAGAGGAGCGGTGTCTGAACATGAAGCGCAGGTGGATCCTGTGCATCTCCTCCAGAGGGATGGCCACCTATTGGACGGAGGACAACATTACATCTCCTGTTAGGGCCCTGTGCTGTAGGACGGAGGACAACATTACATCTCCTGTTAGGGCCCTGTGCTGTAGGACGGAGGACAACATTACATCTCCTGTTAGGGCCCTGTGCTATAGGACGGAGGACAACATTACATCTCCTGTTAGGGCCCTGTGCTGTAGGACGGAGGACAACATTACATCTCCTGTTAGGGCCCTGTGCTGTAGGACGGAGGACAACATTACATCTCCTGTTAGGGCCCTGTGCTATAGGACAGAGGACAACATTGCATCTCCTGTTAGGGCCCTGTGCTGTAGGACGAAGGACAACATTACATCTCCTGTTAGGGCCCTGTGCAAACATGTGACATGTCTGGATTTTAACCTTTATTTAAAGCTTTTTCATCAAACTGTCCCTTTTTATTTTGACGTCAGACTGTCCAGCACCATCCTCAGACAATTGCTTTCATTTTTGGTGTAATTTCTGGATAAGGTTTAAAACACAGGATCAAATGTTGCTGTCACATGACCACCTTGTATTACACACTAAACAGTGTGTGTTGAGTGTTACGTGTTGTACACAGAGGGAAACAATTGATCAACGTGCACAAGAATACACACCCTAAGACACAACTTATCATTCAAACACACACACACAAACACACGCTGACCTTGAACGTCTCCATCCAGCGTGGTTGTTTGACCTGGTAGTAGATGACAGATCTGTAGTCGTTGAGTGGTCGATCCCCCGCTCCCAGACAGATAGAGTTCTACAGGACCAAACAGAAAGAGAGAGAGATGACAGAAAGAGAGAGAGAGTTACACGAGGGATACATAAAGATGTATTTCTTTAGTGTTTTTGTATAGCTTTTCATCAGTTCTCCATGTTTTGTTGTCAAGGAAGTTGAAAGGAAGTGAGTTTGTCAACTAACCCACATCAACCTAGATACTGTACATCCAACCTAATCTTGGTTAACCCGGAACTAAAGTCTCGCGTAATTGGTAAGATGCTCGATGAAGTTCTGGGTCCATGCGGGTTAAGAACTGTGTTCCACCCTCTCTCTTTGCATAACCAGTAACAAAAAAAACAAGTAACGGAAGTGCTGCTACTGATCTCATGCATCCTGTTGTATCAAGACAGATCCACAGCACCATGTATCTCTGTCCACAAGAGATTACATCTAACCCAACAACTCAGAACAATATGGCATGAAATACAAAGGAGGATACAGTGCTGAAACAGTATCCCTGTTTGGATACCTCCAGATGACCCCCCCAACTCACCGACACAATCTTGCCCTCCTCGTCACACACCATCATGATGACCTCCATGTTCTTCTGGCTGGTCTTGTTGTACTTGTCAAAGTCCCCGGCCCACAGCGTCAGGTAGATGTCGTTGCGGATGTCCCCCGGCATGATGATCTCTGGGAAGCCCAGTTTACGGGCCACCACCGTGCTGCGGTCCACCAGGTGGGGGTACTCCTTACGGATCTGGACGATGTCACCCACCAGGGCCTTCATCGTCACCCACAGACCTGGAGGGAGGACGGAGTAGGGTAAAGATGCCCCTAGACGCTGACCTTGGGTCAGTTTTCAATTACCCACACCAATGGTTAAGGTTAGGATTGAGGGAGGGGAAGGTGATACTAGATCTGTACCTAGGGGATAAGGGGAAACTTCACCCCGGGGCGGGGTGGAGGGGGAGAGGGGAGGATAGGGGACCAAGCATTGATAACGCAGTAGTTGTTTGCGCAATATCAAGAGTTTCAATGAGTGTGAGGTGAGATGTTGTACCTTGTCCTCCACTGTCTCCTCGTGACGCTGTCACCTTGTTCAGCAGCGGGTGGAGGAAGTCATTCTCTGCCACGACCCTGCACACACACATATCCACACATTTCAAATACATTACAACAACTGAAATAGGTATGGATGGAGGGAGAGAGGAGGGAGGAGAGGGTGAAGAAGGGAGGACTTACGGAAAAAAAGGGATGAAATGCTGCTTCTCCTCATCACACTCTATCTTCCCTTTGATGATGTCACTGATGTCCATCACTGCAGACAGGAAGAAAAATAATGACCTCTTTTATTAAGAGTGACCTCTCAGGTTATTTGACATTTCCTTTGATCCACTTAGTAAACAATATTCAATATCCAAGCTGTGACCAGTGTCAGTGGATCCCAATTCAAAATGTTGTTAACACTGCCCACTGCCCCATGCCATACACTAGTACCTACCTGCCACTCCAAAGGGCCTGCGGAGGCCCTGGGTACACTTCTTGGTGTTGGTCTCCTTCAGTTCCATACGGCCCACTCTCACTATCTGACAGATCAGGTAGATCTTCTCTCTGTTCAAGTCCTTATTACCCAAGTCCTGAAGGGAGGGGGTAGTTTTCAAAATAAAAACATGATTTATAAGCACAGAGCATACATTTCCTAAATTAGCATTTCTCAACTGGTGGGTTGTGATTTCTCCTCCCGCAATTTGAATATTGATGCAACCTGGTTAAATTTGGGTCATGAGGCAAACTCAGTTGAGAGCCACTGACCTAAATTATTTGATAGCACCTCAATAACTGGATACGGACAAGAAATGCATCAAACAGTGCTCTCTAGTGGTAACTTACTGTAAAGACCACCTTCAGGTTGTTCAGCATTTCAATCTCCCTAGGAAAGCCTTTACTGCCCCAGCGAACCAGGTAGTTCTCACTGCAGAGGGAGGCCATGGAATGGGTTAACAAGAAGCACATCTCAAAAACACTTAATCCACACTCAAAAGGAATCTTAAAAGGATACTTGGGGAATTTGGCAATGAGGCCAGTTAGAGAAACTCATGGATACCATTGTTATGTGTCTGCATCCAGTATGAATGAATTGCTAACTAGCATTAGCTCAATGACTGGAAGTCTATGGTATATACTATGGTATCTACTGTACTAGCAGTTACCACAGACATCCAGTCATTGCGCTAACACCAGTTCCCTATTGCGCTAACGCTAGTTAGCAACTTCCTTCAAACTGCACGCAAATGGTATCCATGAGTTCATCTGATTCTGGGGGAGTAAATAAAGAGCTTCATTGCCAAAATCCTGAAGTATCCCTTCAACACATCACCCACTGATAGAAATGCACCAACGGGATCAATTCACAGAAAAAAGAAATGTACATAGGGCCTACATAGGGACTGGAATGCTTTATAATAAATTGCTTTCTCCTAAATATAAGTCTTCTTGGCCAGCAGAGACTGACTGACTATCAATCTGCTAAAAGTGTACGATGGGGATATGTTGCTAAGCTTTCCAAAGCTGACACCTTCCCAAAATATCCCTGTCACAGTTTGACAGAAGGAGGCCTTCAGGCACTGTGGCCACGATGGAGAATGTCACATACCAGCCGTAATACTCTGGTGTGGATGAGAGAGGAAGGAGAGCATAGATCTGTCGCTCTGACAGTGATAGACAGCTATCACCATTAGCTGTCAGTCAAGCATTGCCTCTCTATTTTCTGAATGTCTATGATGATATTTAAATAGTATGTACATTAGATTAGACGCAACCATGTTGAGAACAGGGGAACATGTGGATAAGGGGAAGAGAGGAAGAGAAAAGGAGTGAGAGAGAAAGACAGCTATCAACATTACTGGTGTCAGAGCTCAGTCAAGCTCTGCCTTTCTATGTGCAGCCTTCTGTGTTTATCATTAACTGTGACTACAGTACAGGAATAAAAACATACATGGAAAATGGGGGGTGGGGTAAGAAAAGATGAGAAAGAGAAGTGGGAGAGAGCCGAGAAGAGAGAGAGAAACAGGGAGATGTGGAGAAGAGGAGAAAGAGAAGTGGGAGACAGCGTAGGAGAGAGAGAGAAACAGGGAGATGTGGAGAAGAGGAGAAAGAGAAGTGGGAGACAGCGTAGGAGAAACAGAAAGGCAGGATGAACAATGCAGAGATGTAAAAAGAGAGCAGGATAGAGGGATGTTTAAAAAGAGACCTGATGATCGTCTGCTTGTTGGGGTCGTAGAGGGACATGAAGAGTTCAGAATCCTCTCCGATCCGACAGACAAAGTTCCGGACAAAGACATAGAGGCTGTGAGTGGGAGAGGACTGGATCCGGGCCGAGATTACTGAGTGGTCCGTCTGAATGTTGGACTACAGAAGAGAGAGAGAGAGAGAGATAGAGAGATGGCTATACTCTTGAAATACAGTGCATGACCATTGTCTTCTTTCCATTACTCTGTCAACTCTCTCAATCTTACTCCAGCCACTATTCTCCCAATTTCAACCCTGTCAGCCCTGTCAACCACTTTCTGTTAGTCTCGGTCTGTTCCTCTCTGTCAGCCCTGTCAACCACTTTATGTTAGTCTCTGTCTGTTCCTCTCTGTCAGCCCTGTCAACCACTTTATGTTAGTCTCGGTCTGTTACTCTCTTACTCTCTGTCAGCCCTGTCAACCACTTTATGTTAGTCTCGGTCTGTTACTCTCTTACTCTTTGTCAGCCCTGTCAACCACTTTATGTTAGTCTCGTTCTGTTACTCTCTTACTCTCTGTCAGCCCTGTCAACCACTTTATGTTAGTCTCGGTCTGTTACTCTCTTACTCTCTGTCAGCCCTGTCAACCACTTTATGTTAGTCTCGGTCTGTTACTCTCTTACTCTTTGTCAGCCCTGTCAACCACTTTATGTTAGTCTCGTTCTGTTACTCTCTTACTCTCTGTCAGCCCTGTCAACCACTTTATGTTAGTCTCGGTCTGTTACTCTCTTACTCTCTGTCAGCCCTGTCAACCACTTTATGTTAGTCTCGGTCTGTTCCTCTCTTACTCTCTGTCAGCCCTGTCAACCACTTTATGTTAGTCTCGGTCTGTTACTCTCTTACTCTCTGTCAGCCCTGTCAACCACTTTATGTTAGTCTCGGTCTGTTCCTCTCTTACTCTCTGTCAGCCCTGTCAACCACTTTATGTTAGTCTCGGTCTGTTCCTCTCTTACTCTCTGTCTGACCTGTCAACCACTTTATGTTAGTCTCGGTCTGTTCCTCTCTTACTCTCTGTCAGCCCTGTCAACCACTTTATGTTAGTCTCGGTCTGTTCCTCTCTTACTCTCTGTCAGCCCTGTCAACCACTTTATGTTAGTCTCGGTCTGTTCCTCTCTTACTCTCTGTCAGCCCTGTCAACCACTTTATGTTAGTCTCGGTCTGTTACTCTCTTACTCTCTGTCAGCCCTGTCAACCACTTTATGTTAGTCTCGGTCTGTTACTCTCTTACTCTCTGTCTGACCTGTTCCTCTTTGATGCGTTCGTTGATCTTGGTGGTGGCGTCTTGGTGGGCTCGGAACAGGCTAATCACGCTGGCGTTTTCCGGGTCCAGCATATTTCCGTTCACGTCCCGCACTACCAGGTCCAACTCCAAGATCCTGGAAGGAAGGGGGGAGGAGGAGGAGGAGGAGGAAGAGATTATGGAAGAGAGAAAAAGGTTTCTCCCTCAGCCAGACACAGAGATGGAGTTTCTCAAATGAGAATGATCTATTTAAGTGATTCAGTAGGGGTTTTATGGGTCATACTTGTTGCCATAGTCGATCTTGGAGGTGACTTTCTGTTTGAGCTCTTTGAACTCATCACTAGGCAAAGTGCCAGACAGGAGCTGGGAACGCCATTCCATCAAATCGCACATCAGCCCTTGGACCTGCACCACACGGTTCTTCTTATTGGCCTAGGGAGAGAGAGACCTTGTTACACACACACATGCACGTACACACATACCAAACACCCACACACACACAAAGTGTGAAGTGTTTACCACGTAGAGCTGTTTCCAGATGCTTCCCCACTCCCTCAGAGTGGTGGTCACCTCCTTCACTAGGGGCATCTCTGCTGACAACACCACCTCCTGATCCCTTTGGAAGAAATACCAAATATTACTGACACACACACACACACACACACACTGTAGACACTCACATACACACACTGTACACACTCACACACACAGAGGTAAGCATATGACACTGACACACACACAAACACATCACTCACCCTCGCTTTTCAATGATGACCTTCCTCAGCTGCACTATGCTGGCAGGGAACGCGCCCTGAATATATGGAGGGAGAGAGGAGAGAGAGAGAGAGATAGATAGAGAGGGGGGAGAGAGGAGAGAGGCAGGTAGAGAGGGGGGAGAGAGGAGGGAGGGAGGTAAAGAGGGGGTAGAGAGGAGGGAGGGAGGTAGAGAGGGGGGAGAGAGGACGGAGGTAGAGAGGGGAGAGAGAGAGGGAGAGAGGAGGGAGGTAGAGAGGAGGGGGAGAGAGGGGGATTATGTAGAGAGATACTTGCTCACATCCAAACGTACTATCCTGTCTTCAATTGTCCAGCTGTGTCTTACCTGTCGATCATTGTTCCTGACCAGGTAGCCTTTATACCAGCCTGCAACCAGAGAAAACAGGATACAGTCACAACACAGGATACAGTCACAACATAGGATATGTTTCCATCCCACATTACTCCCATTTTCGATCCCACATGATTCCCAGTTTACATCCCACCTTATTTCCAGTTTACATCCCATATCATTCCCAGTTTACATTCCACATTAAACACAGTTTCCAGTCCAAGTTTACATCCCAGTTCACATTCCCAGTTTACATCCCACATTATTCCCAGTTTACATTCCCAGCTTACATCCCACATTAGACCTAGTTTCCATCCCTTGTTATTCTCAGTTTCCATCCCACATTATTCCCAGGTTCCATCCCACAATATTCCAAGTTTACATCGCACATTATTCCCAGTTTACATCCAAAATATTATTCTTAGTTTACATCCCACATTATTCCCAGGTTACATCCAGACATTATTCCTAGTTTACATCCCACATTATTCCCAGTTAACATTCCACATTATTCCCAGTTTACATCCAAACATTATACCTAGTTTACATCACACATTATTCTGTTTTCATTCCACATTATTCCCAGTTTACATCCAGACATTATTCCTAGTTCACATCCCACATTATTCCCAGTTTCCATCCCACATTATTCCCAGTTTACATCCAGACATTATTCCTAGTTTACATCCCACATTATTCCCAGTTAACATTCCACATTATTCCCAGTTTACATCCAAACATTATACCTAGTTTACATTCCCACATTATTCTGTTTCCATCCCACATTATTCCCAGTTTACATCCAGACATTATTCCTAGTTCACATCCCACATTATTCCCAGTTTCCATCCCACATTATTCCCAGTTTACATCCAGACATTATTCCTAGTTTACATCCCACATTATTCCCAGTTAACATTCCACATTATTCCCAGTTTACATCCAAACATTATACCTAGTTTACATTCCCACATTATTCTGTTTCCATCCCACATTATTCCCAGTTTACATCCAGACATTATACCTAGTTTACATCCCACATTATTCCCAGTTTACATCCCACATTATTCCCAGTAAAACCAGTACATTCCCAGGCAGCTCCCTTACCATCGCAGGTCTCCTGGATGTGGACCGTGTCCCCAATCTCCAGAGACAGCTGCTTCTCTCCAAGGCCAATGAAATTCCACATTACTAGGGGAGACACAGAGAGATGACCAATGAAATGAAACATCTCTAAGAGACATAGAGGTCAAATCAAATAAAAAATGTATTTGTCACATACACATGGTTAGCAGATGTTAATGCGAGTGTAGCAAAATGCTTGTGCTTCTAGTTCCAACCATGCAGTAGTGTCTAACAAGTAATCTAACAATTTCACAACTATCTTATACACACAAGAGTAAAGGAATTAATAAGAGTATGTACATATAAATATATGGATGAGCGATGGCCGAACGGTGTACTGCAGAGAGAGACCCTAAAACAGAGAGAACATAGCAGAAACCTATTCATTAGCTTTTGTTTTCACTCTTAAACCCAAGAAAATACTTTCTTGTTCAGAGGAGGGAGGGGATAGTATGTTGTTTTTATTTGCTTGTTGGGGGGCGAGGTCTGTTCACTATTATTCTGAGATTTATATATGCTTGTTCCTCATGTTCAGATTAGATAAAGAAAAAAGGATATATGTTTGTACAACAGAGGAGGCTTGTGGGAGGCGCTATAGGAGGATGGGAATGGAATGAATGGAACGGAGTCAAACCTATGGTTTCATGTTTGATACGGTTCCATTAATACCTTTCCAGACATTACAATGAGCCCGTCCACCTATAGCTCCTCCCACCAGCCTCCATTGTTGATGTGCTATTGCTGTATTTCTGAAACCTCATTCTACTTCCTCCCTCCTACACTTCCTCTGTTTTCAGTCTAACACGATCACAATGATACATGTTACTTTTCATATTCAATATTATTGTGCATATTGCATCAGGGTTGAGCTATATCAAACACTCACACAACGCTCTTTAAGGCAAAACAGGTCAATCAAGAGATTCTCCATGATAAGGACAAAGCCGGAACACCTTCCCCGTCTCACTTCATCAGTTTCTAATACATGTAGAACTACAGTAGCAAATAGAAACCCTGCTCTGAAGATCAATATGTTTCTGAAAAGTGACAGTGATAGAATCAGTCTTTCTGGTTAGGAAAGGTACGTGAGTTGAACCACTGCCATCATGTGTCAAGTGATTCCCGACAGCCATGTCATCAAGTCTGATTCAGCCATTTTGTTTCTCTCGACACAGAGGTCTATCAGTGATCTCTACCTCATGACTGTGGAGACATAGTCACACTGTCAGAGTCATACTGCAGAGTCTGTTAGCTGACACCCGCCCACATCCTGTCATGGAGAAAGTGAGGGCGACGGGCCATCACCCTTCTGCAAACACACACACACACACACGGAGGCCTACATAGGTGAGCGTGGATTACTTACCTATGCCATATCGCTCCGTGGTGGTCTTCATCCAAGGAGCCATGACCGCTTCTTTTCCCCTCTCTCTCTCTCTCTCTCTCTCTCTCTCTCTCTCTCTCGTTGGGTGTCTGAGATACGTTTTCCACTCTACCTCTCACTTCTGCATTTTGTTCTGTATATGAAAGCAGAGCTCCTCCCCCTCTCCTTCCTTCCTCTTCTCTTTCTCTTCTCTTCGACTCTTCACAGCTCTCACAAGGGAACTGTCCAGTTAGTTGTGTAGTTGTGCATCTAGGGGCCTGTTCACTGACTGTAACTCTGCATCTGACCTCTGTCTGAACAATTAACCTGTTCTCAATGAGTGGCCAATGGGTAGCACAGCTGTTCAAATGTAAGTGAGGCAGTGGTTTAGTCTAAAGTCACACATGATCTTATTCACTTCTTGGCCGCCTATCTGGAATAACATGTTCAAATGCACTCTGAAGGAATCTGAATAATAGACCTAGTATGTTTGATATAAGACAACACAACAGACTTGGCTATATGTTTCTGCTCTTCCTTGGACTGCTCTGGTAAAAAACCCAGCTCCTCTTTTTCGCTCCTCCTTCCACTCCTCTGATGGACTGACCCGACAGATGTAACCAGCCCTGCATCTAAAAACGCTTGTGCCATTCATTCACTCATTATGAGTGATGGAGATGTAAAACAGACGTTTAGTTGCCTTACTTATCCAATAGAGGGTGGTAGACATTACATTTTACAATAGGTCAAGTTATAGACTAGTTGCACAGCACAAGCAAACTTTTGCTCTGCAGAAAACCCATGAGAACTCGATACCTATAAATAAATGATAAACAAACTATGGTCAAATTGATGTGTGTATAAAGCACCCAATTTAATTCAAGTGACCGCTCTCGTCCACAGCATGCATCCTTGATCCATTACAACCCAGTTACTGTGGAAACAGAATGGACAGAGACCTCATCTATCAGAAGACCTCATCTTTCTAACTGACAGACAGGAAACCACAATGGAACACACCAAGAGACTGTGTGTGTGTGTGTGTGTGTGTGTGTGTGTGTGTGTGTGTACAGAGGGGTTACTATAATCAACTGGGTGTAAAATGATTATGATGAATGTTGTTCACTACAAATACACTTAAAGGATATAACCATCCTGCATCCACAGGGAGAGCACAAGCGCACTCATTTATAATCTATTACTAGTTGGTCCATTCCACTCAATTAAACATGTCACCTAGCAACCCTACATATGCAACTCAAACATCCCACAACTGTTCGTTCAGACATTTTTGTACAGTGTGTGTGTGTGTGAGAGAACCTCAACATGACCTTGTGGAAACAGTGTGTATGTATACCATTCTTCACTCCCGTGAAGACACTCTGTATCGCACCTGAGCTCCAGAAGCAGGACCCCTGGACAGGACACTAGTCTATCTCAGGGCCTTACGCTGAGTGCCAAGCAGAGACGCATCAGGTCCCATTTTTACACTCTTTGTTATGACTCAGCAGGGGATCGAACTCCCAACTGTCCAATCTCATGGCGGACACTCTAACCACGAGGCCACTGAATAGTGTTTAGTTAAACAGGTTGGGGTCATGAACTCCTGTCATCTTTTAAAGTTAAAACGTTAACGTATACCTGGCCTTGTATGGTCTTTTACCAGACAGGAAGACACACAGCTACAAAAAACACACATGCACATGCACTCAAAGGGTTGGACGGATTACATGACAATAAAAGTAATTAGTATTGTAATCTGATTGCTTTGGATTCATTCCTTGGTTATCGAGTATCTGCTTCGTCAGTTTATGCTGCAGACCAGTCAGTTCCCTCTCTAACTCTGCCAACCCAAGAATCCCTGGGAAAATGCTGGCTCAACTTTCATCTTCTTGATTAAAGGTCATCACTGCTAAAAGGTCAGCGTTACAAACAAGCTAAAAGGTCAGCGTTAGTGTCAAGCTGGATGATTCATTTTGCAAATACTCTGAATGTAGACTTTTCAAGATTGCAAAAACACAGATCTGTCTTCAAAGACAGACATGTAGATTGAAGGATACTAGCTTCCTCTGAAACTAAAGATTTAGCTTAGTAAGCAGCTGAGTGTGTGTGTGTGTGTGTGTGTGATACGTTATCAACTTGACCTAAAAACAGGAGGGAGGCAGAAACCTTGTGACTCAAGAAGAAAAGAGGGTGGTTTACAGGTGTGTGGCACCAGGTGGGCTGGAGACAGGGAGGGAGACAGGTGGGTCTGGAGAGAGGGAGACAGGGAGAGAGACAGGTGGGCCTGGAGAGAGGGAGACAGGGAGAGAGACAGGTGGGCCTGGAGAGAGGGAGGGAGACACGTGGGTCTGAAAAGAGGGGGGAGACAGGTGTGTCTGGAGAAAGGGAGAGAGGGAGGGAGACCGGTGGGTCTGGAGAGAGGGAGAGAGACAGGTGTATGTGGAGAGAGGGAGGGAGACCGGTGGGTCTGGAGAGAGGGAGAGAGACAGGTGTATGTGGAGAGAGGGAGGGAGACCGGTGGGTCTGGAGAGAGGGAGAGAGACAGGTGTATGTGGAGAGAGGGAGGGAGACAGGTGGGTCTGGAGAGAGGGAGAGAGACAGGTGTATGTGGAGAGAGGGAGGGAGACAGGTGGGTCTGGAGAGAGGGAGGGAGGGAGGGAGGGAGGGAGGGAGGGAGGGAGGGAGGGAGGGAGGGAGGGAGGGAGGGAGAAATGTGGGTGTGGAGACAGGGAGGGAGACAGGTGGGTCTGGAGAGAGGGAGAGAGAGAGGGAGACAGGTGGGTGTGGAGAGAGGGAGGGAGACAGGTGGGTGTGGAGAGAGGGAGGGAGACAGGTGGGTGTGGAGAGAGGGAGGGAGACAGGTGGGGTAATCAGGGGAAAGAGACGTGTGTTTGTAGGAGAACCCATATGTAGGGAGGAGTAATGACGTATGGACACTTTGGATACAAAACATGCTGTGGTGGAGACAGCAACTGTCACTGACAGATAGAGAAAAAGAGGTCTGGGACAGGGTGAGTAAAAGATTGCTAGGGAATGTAAGACAGAGAGAAACAGATGAAAAGATGTAACACAGAACCAGACCCAGAGGGATGTGATTCCAGAGAGAACCACTCTGACAACTCTGAAAGCTGTGGCTTCTCACCGAAAAATGGAATGGCAGTGAAAAAACACATCCACAGTCTATCTGAGACTCCTTAAAATGATCTCCAGTCTTGGGGGAAGTTCTAATAATGACACTGGTTTCCACTTATGTTTGGTGAACGGTAGTATGAACAAACCAACGTAGAACTACATCAGCAATAGGTGTCATCTGAGAGCCAGAACTTGTCTCGAAGACAGAGAAGGATAGTATAAGCGCTAGCATGGAAATTGGAGTGAGTTATCAAACAGTACTGCGGCTCATTCAGATCTGTATGCTAACTGGCATCTTGTTTTTAAAGGCTTCCCTATTAGAAGTGACAGCTTGTTTACCATGCAGCGTGAACAAGTACGAAAATAAATCATCAATTGTATATTCAACTGGAAGACTATTAAATTGATTAATAAAGTGTGAGAGAGAGAGAGAGAGAGAGAGAGAGAGAGAGAGAGAGAGAGCAAGGGAATATGACTCATACACATACATAAGCACACGCACACACATGAGGAATGAGCTTCTGGTTTCTGTCCAATCTCACAGAGTAAAGTTGAGCAGAGGAGGGGACAGGAGAGGCAGCTGAAACAAAGCAAGACCACTGACACTGAGGTAAGTTTGACGCTCTTTCTTACTATAATGACTTGTGTCAACTTGTGTACATTTGTATAGTTGACCTCAGATCTGTACTCCTGCAGGTAACAAAAACTCTTAACTATTAAAGAGTCAAATTCTCACACAGCACTCCCTCGGGAGATGAATACATTAATGCCTTTGCTATCAAGACCTGTCTTGCCAGAGTTCACAAGCCATTAATAGGTGATGTGTTCTGAAGCGTATTAATAATGACTCTGCCCCAGATTGACCTCTGACCTCTGTCCCAGACTGAGCTCTGTGAATGTCTTTTCAACTGAGTCAGCCACTCGTAGCCTTCAATTTACTGGGAACACAATGACACAGGGGTGACCAAATCTCCTTGAAACTGGTAATGAGGAAGTGAGTATATGACTGTCTACACAGTGATATCTAACTGATCTGTTTGTGTTTCTACTCTAGACAACAGTTGGTTAAATGCAGAATTAGATAGGATGTGGCTAAAACAGAAACCAACGAATCTGGTTACCAGGCTAACTGATCCCCGTAATGTGTTTATTATATGTCATATAACATAGATGATAGAGAAGGAACTAGATAAAAAAGAGATAGAGATAGAGACAAGAGAGATGAGCTGAACAGTCTCTGCATGCACATTCCTTCTATTGGGTGTTGTTGTGTAAACGCTAGTTAACGTGTCCTGTTCCTGTGTGGTAGCTGTGTGTTGTGTACTAGGGCGTTAGCATTAGCCAATAGCACAGTGTTCAGAAGGTTTCCTCCATTAGAGCTAAGGTGTGTCGGGCCAACAGTGACGTGACGAGGGCACGCTGTCATGAGCCTGCTCTGGGAGTGTGTGTGTGTGTGTGTGTGTGTTTGTGTGTGTGTGTGTGTGTGTGTGTGTGTGTGTGTATGGCTGTCTGTCTTTCTGCATCCCAGCATGCCTGTCTGTCTGTCAACAAATCTTCCTGTCTGTCTGAAGAGTCTAACTGTCTGTCTACCTGTCTGTCTGCCTGAAGTGTCTGTCTGCCTCTGGTTTCTCTTCAAGCTTCATTTTAATTCCATGGCCCATCTCCCAAGGTCGTCATGGCAGTATTTTGACATCATATTCTGACCTCATAAACCCCTTTTATATATATACAGTACCAGTCAAAGGTTTAGACACACCTACTCATTCCAGGGTTTTTCTTTATTTTTACTATTTTCTGCATTATAGAATAATAGTGAAGACATCAAAACTATGAAATAACACATATGGAATCATGTAGTAACCAAGAAAGTGTTAAACAAATCAAAATATATTTTATATTTGAGATTCTTCAAAGTAGCCTCCCCTTGCCTTGATGATGCATTCCAGGTGACTACCTAGTAACAATAAAGAAAAACCCTTGAATGAGTAGGTGTGTCCAAACTTTTGACTGGTACTGTGTATATATACAAGTTTGTTCTTTTGATGTGTAGAGGGGCATTCAAGTTACTCCTGAAGTATTGGTTGAATTTGGAAGGAAAACAATCTCTCTAGCTTGTCTATCAATATAAGAAAGTGACGATATGTCTCAGCTTGGAAACCCTTTAAGCCCAAACACATACAAAACTACCTCTAGCTCTGGATCAGAATGTTTCTTTATCAATTTCCTTTCTTCTACGTCTACAAATTCTAGTATCATGTAATAGCCTAAATCTATCGCTGTTACATTGAACTGGGTGAATGGAATATGAATGACAGTCATCCATTATGCTGTAATAGAAAAAAGGCCATGCTCATGAAAAATAATTGTCCACCCTCATCATAAACGGCACTGACCGCCACTGGTTAAGACACAGCTGTTTGTTGAGACTAACAAAAATGTGTAATTGGAATTCAAGCATCGCCCCAATCATACTGTCTAGGCACCACATGAAATAGTCTCATCAGTCATTCCAGGTCCAGCTCTAGAGGAAAATCCACAGCTCAAACTCCTTGGCTGGACTACATATTGCTATGCTACAAAGGCTTCCTTTAGTGGGGCGGTTACATTTTTCCTATTTGTAATAAATTGTTCACGTTCCTTTGCTACTGATAAAAACCCATCCAGTCCTTTCACCTCTGACCTCTCAAACCCAATCCAGTCCTTTAACCTCTTAAAACCTATCCAGTCCTTTCACCTCTCAAAACCCATCCAGTCCTTTCACCTCTCAAAACCCATCCAGTCCTTTAACCTCTTAAAACCCATCCAGTCCTTTCACCTCTCAAAACCCATCCAGTCCTTTCACCTCTTAAACCCCATCCAGTCCTTTCACCTCTCAAAACCCATCCAGTCCTTTCACCTCTCAAAACCCATCCAGTCCTTTCACCTCTCAAAACCCATCTAATCCTTTCACCTCTCAAAACCCATCCAGTCCTTTCACCTCTGACCTCTCAAAACCCATCCAATCCTTTCACCTCTCAAAACCCATCTAGTCCTTTCACCTCTTAAACCCCCATCCAGTCCTTTCACCTCTCAAAACCCATCCAGTCCTTTCACCTCTCAAGATCCACCCAGTCCTGTCACCTCTGACCTCTCAAAACCCATTCAGGCCTTTCACCTCTGACCTCTCAAACCCCATCCAGTCCTTTCACCTCCCAAAACCCATCCAATCCTTTCACCTCTCAAAACCCATCTAATCCTTTCACCTCTCAAAACCCATCCAGTCCTTTCACCTCTGACCTCTCAAAACCCATCCAATCCTTCCAACTCTCAAAACCCATCTAGTCCTTTCACCTCTTAAACCCCATCCAATCCTTTCACATATCAAAACCCATCCAGTCCTTTCACCTCTCAAAACCCATCTAGTCCTTTCACCTCATAAACCCCATCCAGTCCTTTCACCTCTCAAAACCCATCCAGTCCTTTCACCTCTCAAAACCCATCCAGTCCTTTCACCTCTCAAAACCCATCTAATCCTTTCACCTCTCAAAACCCATCCAGTCCTTTCACCTCTGACCTCTCAAAACCCATCCAATCCTTTCACCTCTCAAAACCCATCTAGTCCTTTCACCTCTTAAACCCCCATCCAGTCCTTTCACCTCTCAAAACCCATCCAGTCCTTTCACCTCTCAAGATCCACCCAGTCCTGTCACCTCTGACCTCTCAAAACCCATTCAGTCCTTTCACCTCTGACCTCTCAAACCCCATCCAGTCCTTTCACCTCCCAAAACCCATCCAATCCTTTCACCTCTCAAAACCCATCTAATCCTTTCACCTCTCAAAACCCATCCAGTCCTTTCACCTCTGACCTCTCAAAACCCATCCAATCCTTCCACCTCTCAAAACCCATCTAGTCCTTTCACCTCTTAAACCCCATCCAATCCTTTCACATATCAAAACCCATCCAGTCCTTTCACCTCTCAAAACCCATCTAGTCCTTTCACCTCATAAACCCCATCCAGTCCTTTCACCTCTCAAAACCCATCCAGTCCTTTCATCTCTCAAAACCCATCCAGTCCTTTCACCTCTCAAAACCCATCTAATCCTTTCACCTCTCAAAACCCATCCAGTCCTTTCACCTCTGACCTCTCAAAACCCATTCAGTCCTTTCACCTCTGACCTCTCAAAACCCATCCAGTCCTTTCACCTCTCAAAACCCAACCAGTCCTTTCACCTCTCAAAACCCATCCAGTCCTTTCACCTCATAAACCCCATCCAGTCCTTTCACCTCTCAAAACGCATCCAGTCCTTTCACCTCTCAAAACCCATTCAGTCCTTTAACCTCTCAAAACCTATTCAGTCCTTTCTATTCTCAAAATCCATCCAGTCCTTTCACCACATCTGACCTCTCAAAACCCATTCAGTCCTTTCACATCTGACCGCTCAAACCCCATCCAGTCCTTTCACCTCTCAAAACCCATCCAATCCTTTCACCTCTCAAAACCCATCTAATCCTTTCACCGCTCAAAACCCATCCAGTCCTTTCACCTCTGACCTATCAAAACCCATCCAATCCTTCCACCTCTCAAAACCCATCTAGTCCTTTCACCTCTTAAACCCCATCCAATCCTTTCACCTCTCAAAACCCATCCAGTCCTTTCACCTCTCAAACCCCATCTAATCCTTTCACCTCTCAAAACCCATCCAGTCCTTTCACCTCTGACCTCTCAAAACCCATCCAGTCCTTTCACCTCTCGAAACCCATCCAGTCCTTTCACCTATCGAAACCCATCCAGTCCTTTCACCTCTTAAACCCCATCCAGTCCTTTCACCTCTCAAAACCCATCCAGTCCTTTCACCTCTCGAAACCCATCCTGTCCTTTCACCTCTCAAAACCCATCCAGTCCTTTCACCTCTTAAACCCCATCCAGTCCTTTCACATCTTAAAACCCATCCAGTCCTTTCACCTCTCAAAACCCATCCAGTCCTTTCACCTCTTAAACCCCATCTAGTCCTTTCACCTCTCAAAACCCATCCAGTCCTTTCACCTCTCAAAATCCATCCAGTCCTTTCAACTCTGACCTCTCAAAACCCATCCAGTCCATTCACCTCTCAAAACTCATTCAGTCCTTTCACCTCTTAAAACCCATCCAGTCCTTTCACCCCTCAAAACCCATCCAGTCCTTTCACCTCTTAAAACCCATCCAGTTCTTTCACCTCTCAAAACCCACCCAGTTCTTTCACCTCTTAAACCCCATCTAGTCCTTTCACCTCTCAAAACTAATCCAGTCCTTTCACCTCTCAAAATCCATCCAGTCCTTTCACCTCTGACCTCTCAAAACCCATCCAGTCCTTTCATCTCTCAAAACCCATCCAGTCCTTTCACCTCTTAAACCCCATCCAGTCCTTTCACCTCTCAAAACCCATCCAGTCCATTCACCTCTCAAAACCCATCAAGTCCTTTCACCTCTCAAAACCCATCTAATCCTTTCACCTCTCAAAACCCATCCAGTGCTTTCACCTCTGACCTCTTAAAACCCATCCAATTCTTTCACCTCTCAAAACCCATCCAGTCCTTTCACCTCTTAAACCCCATCTAGTCCATTCACCTCTTAAACCCCATCCAGTCCTTTCACCTCTCAAAACCCATCCAGTCCTTCCACCTCTCAAAACCCATCCAGTCCTTTCACCTCTCAAAACCCATCTAGTCCTTTCACCTCTTAAACCCCATCCAGTCCTTTCACCTCTCAAACCCAAATTAGTCTTTTCACCTCTCAAAATCCATCCAGTCCTTTCACCTCTGACCTCTCAAAACCCATTCAGTCCTTTCACCTCTGACCTCTCAAACCCCATCCAGTCCTTTCACCTCTCAAAACCCATCCAATCCTTTCACCTCTCAAAACCCATATAATCCTTTCACCTCTCAAAACCCATCTAGTCCTTTCACCTCTGAAACCCCATCCAATCCTTTCACCTCTCAAACCGCATCCATTCCTTTCACCTCTCAAAACCCATCTACTCCTTTCACCTCTCAAAACCCATCCAGTCCTTTCACCTCTGACATCTCAAAACCCATCCAATCCTTTCACCTCTCAAAACCCATCTACTCCTTTCACCTCTCAAAACCCATCCAGTCCTTTCACCTCTGACATCTCAAAACCCATCCAATCCTTTCACCTCTCAAAACCCATCTAGTCCTTTCACCTCTCAAACCTCATCCAGTCCTTTCACCTCTCAAAACACATCCAGTCCTTTCACCTCTCAAAACCCATCCAGTCCTTTCACCTCTCAAAACCCATCTAGTCCTTTCACCTCTTAAACCCCATCCAGTCCTTTCACCTCTCGAAACCCATCCAGTCCTTTCACCTCTCAAAATCCATCCAGTCCTTTTACCTCTGACCTCTCAAAGCCCATTCAGTCCTTTCACCTCTGACCTCTCAAACCCCATCCAATCCTTTCACCTCTCAAAACCCATACAGTCCTTTCACCTCTCAAAATCCATCCAGTCCTTTCACCACCTCTGACCTCTCAAAACCCATTCAGTTCTTTCACCTCTGATCTCTCAAACCCCATCCAGTCCATTCACCTCTCAAAACCCATTCAGTCCTTTCACCTCTGACCTCTCAAAACCCATCCAGTCCATTCACCTCTCAAAACTCATTCAGTCCTTTCACCTCTTAAAACCTATCCAGTCCTTTCACCTCTCAAAACCAATCCAGTCCTTTCACATCTTAAATCCCATCCAGTCCTTTCACCTCTCAAAACCCATCCAGTCCTTTCACCTCTTAAACCCCATCTAGTCCTTTCACCTCTCAAAACCCATCCAGTCCTTTCACCTCTCAAAATCCATCCAGTCCTTTCACCTCTGACCTCTCAAAACCCATCCAGTCCATTCACCTCTCAAAGGTCATTCAGTCCTTTCACCTCTGACCTCTCAAAACCCATCCAGTCCATTCACCTCTCAAAGGTCATTCAGTCCTTTCACCTCTTAAAACCTATCCAGTCCATTCACCTCTCAAAACCCATCCAGTCCTTTCACCCCTCAAAACCCATCCAGTCCTTTCACCTCTTAAACCCCATCCAGTCCTTTCACC
The DNA here is from genome assembly GCA_030435695.1 of Brachymystax lenok tsinlingensis. Lineage (NCBI taxonomy): Eukaryota > Metazoa > Chordata > Actinopteri > Salmoniformes > Salmonidae > Brachymystax > Brachymystax lenok. The sequence continues at coordinate 17,112,872 of CM059784.1, forward strand.
TCTCAAAACAAATCCAGTCCTTTCACCTCTCAAAACCCCATCCAGTCCTTTCACCTCTCAAAACCCATCAAGTCCTTTCACCTCTCAAATCCCATCTAATCCTTTCACCTCTCAAAACCCATCCAGTCCTTTCACCTCTCAAAACCCATCTAATCCTTTCACCTCTCAAAACCCATCCAGTCCTTTCACCTCTGACCTCTCAAAACCCATCCAAACCTTTCACCTCTCAAAACCAATCCAGTCCTTTCACCTCTTAAACCCCACCCAGTCCTTTCACCTCTTAAACCCCATCCAGTCCTTTCACCTCTCAAAACCCATCCAGTCCATCCACCTCTCAAAACCCATCCAGTCCTTTCACCTCTCAAAACCCATCTAATCCTTTCACCTCTCAAAACGCATCCAGTCCTTTCACCTCTGACGTCTCAAAACCCATCCAATCCTTTCACCTCTCAAAACCCATCTAGTCCTATCACCTCTAAAACCCCATCCAGTCCTTTCACCTCTCAAAACCCATCCAGTCCTTTCACCTCTCAAGATCCACCCAGTCCCTTCACCTCTGACCTCTCAAACCCCATCCAGTCCTTTCACCTCTCAAAACCCATCCAATCCTTTCACCTCTCAAAACCCATCTAATCCTTTCACCTCTCAAAACCCATCCAGTCCTTTCACCTCTGACCTCTCAAAACCCATCCAATCCTTCCACCTCTCAAAACCCATCTAGTCCTTTCACCTCTCAAAACCCATCCAGTCCTTTCCCCTCTGACCTCTCAAAACCCATCCAATCCTTTCACCTCTAAATACCCATCTAGTCCTTTCACCTCTTAAACCCCATCCAGTCCTTTCACCTCTCAAAACCCACCCAATCCTTTCACCTCTCAAAACCAATCTAATCATTTCACCTCTCAAAACCCATCCAGTCCTTTCACCTCTGATCTCTCAAAACCCATCCAATCCTTTCACCTCTCAAAACGCATCCAATCCTTTCACCTCTCAAGCCCCATCCAGTCTCAAAACCCACCTAATCCTTTCACCTCTCAAAACCCATCTAATCCTTTCACCTCTCAAAACCCATCCAGTCCTTTCACCTCTGACCTCTCAAAACCCATCCAATCCTTTCACCTCTCAAAACCCATCTAGTCCGTTCACCTCTTAAACCCCATCCAATCCTTTCACCTCTCAAAACCCATCCAGTCCTTTCACCTCTCAAAACCCATCTAATCCTTTCACCTCTGACCTCTCAAAACCCATCCAGTCCTTTCACCTCTGACCTCTCAAAACCCATCCAATCCTTTCACCTCTCAAAACCCATCTAGTACTTTCACCTCTCAAAACCCATCTAGTACTTTCACGTCTTAAATCCCATCCAGTCCTTTCACCTCTCAAAATCCATCCAGTCCTTTCCCCTCTGACCTCTCAAAACCCATCCAATCCTTTCACCTCTAAAAACCCATCTAGTCCTTTCACCTCTTAAACCCCATCCAGTCCTTTCACCTCTCAAAACCCATCCAATCCTTTCACCTCTCAAAACCCATCTAGTCCTTTCACCTCTTAAACCCCATCCAGTCCTTTCACCTCTCAAAACCCACCCAATCCTTTCACCTCTCAAAACCAATCTAATAATTTCACCTCTCAAAACCCATCCAGTCCTTTCACCTCTGACCTCTCAAAACCCATCCAATCCTTTCACCTCTCAAAACCCATCCAATCCTTTCACCTCTCAAGCCCCATCCAGTCTCAAAACCCACCCAATCCTTTCACCTCTCAAAACCCATCTAATCCTTTCACCTCTCAAAACCCATCCAGTCCTTTCACCTCTGACCTCTCAAAACCCATCCAATCCTTTCACCTCTCAAAACCCATCTAGTACTTTCACCTCTTAAACCCCATCCAGACCTTTCACCTCTCAAAACCCATCCAGTCCTTTCACCTCTGACCTCTCAAAACCCATCCAATCCTTTCACCTCTCAAAACCCATCCAGTCCTTTCACCTCTCAAAACCCATCCAGTCGTTTCACCTCTCAAAACCCATCTAATCTTTTCACCTCTCAAAACCCATCCAGTCCTTTCACCTCTCAAAACCCATCTAATCCTTTCACCTCTGACCTCTCAAAACCCATCCAGTCCTTTCACCTCTGACCTCTCAAAACCCATCCAATCCTTTCACCTCTCAAAACCCATCTAGTACTTTCACCTCTCAAAACCCATCTAGTACTTTCACGTCTTAAATCCCATCCAGTCCTTTCACCTCTCAAAATCCATCCAGTCCTTTCCCCTCTGACCTCTCAAAACCCATCCAATCCTTTCACCTCTAAAAACCCATCTAGTCCTTTCACCTCTTAAACCCCATCCAGTCCTTTCACCTCTCAAAACCCATCCAATCCTTTCACCTCTCAAAACCCATCTAGTCCTTTCACCTCTTAAACCCCATCCAGTCCTTTCACCTCTCAAAACCCACCCAATCCTTTCACCTCTCAAAACCAATCTAATCATTTCACCTCTCAAAACCCATCCAGTCCTTTCACCTCTGACCTCTCAAAACCCATCCAATCCTTTCACCTCTCAAAACCCATCCAATCCTTTCACCTCTCAAGCCCCATCCAGTCTCAAAACCCACCCAATCCTTTCACCTCTCAAAACCCATCTAATCCTTTCACCTCTCAAAACCCATCCAGTCCTTTCACCTCTGACCTCTCAAAACCCATCCAATCCTTTCACCTCTCAAAACCCATCTAGTACTTTTACCTCTTAAACCCCATCCAGTCCTTTCACCTCTCAAAACCCATCCAGTCCTTTCACCTCTCAAAACCCATCCAATCCTTTCACCTCTCAAAACCCATCCAGTCCTTTCACTTCTCAAAACCCATCCAGTCGTTTCACCTCTCAAAACCCATCTAATCTTTTCACCTCTCAAAACCCATCCAGTCCTGTCACCTCTGACCTCTCAAAACCCATCCAGTCCTTTCACTTTTCAAAACCCATCCAGTCCTTTCACCTCTCAAAACCCATCCAGTCCTTTCACCTCTCAAAACCCATCTAGTCCTTTCACCTGTCAAAACCCATCCAGTCCTTTCACCTCTTAAACCCCATCTAGTCCTTTCACCTCTCAAAACCCATCCAGTCCTTTCACCTCTCAAAATCCATCCAGTCCTTTCACCTCTGACCTCTCAAAACCCATCCAGTCCATTCACCTCTCAAAAGTCATTCAGTCCTTTCACCTCTTAAAACCTAGCCAGTCCTTTCACCTCTCAAAATCCATCCAGTCCTTTCACCTCTGACCTCTCAAAACCCATCCAGTCCATTCACCTCTCAAAACTCATTCAGTCCTTTCACCTCTCAAAACCCATACAGTCCTTTCACCTCTCAAACCTCATCCAGTCCTTTCACCTCTCAAAACACATCCAGTCCTTTCACCTCTCAAAATTCCATCCAGTCCTTTCACCTCTCAAAACCCATCCAGTCCTTTCATCTCTCAAACCCCATCTAATCCTTTTCACCTCTCAAAACCCATCTAGTCCTTTCACCTCTTAAACCCCATCCAGTCCTTTCACCTCTCAAACCTCATCCAGTCCTTTCACCTCTCAAAACCCATCTAAACCTTTCACCTCTCAAAACCCATCCAGTCCTTTCCCCTCTGACCTCTCAAAACCCATCCAATCCTTTCACCTCTAAATATCCATCTAGTCCATTCACCTCTTAAACCCCATCCAGTCCTTTCACCTCTCAAAACCCATCCAATCCTTTCACCTCTCAAAACCCATCTAGTCCTTTCACCTCTTAAACCCCATCCAGTCCTTTCACCTCTCAAAACCCACCCAATCCTTTCACCTCTCAAAACCAATCTAATCATTTCACCTCTCAAAACCCATCCAGTCCTTTCACCTCTGATCTCTCAAAACCCATCCAATCCTTTCACCTCTCAAAACCCATCCAATCCTTTCACCTCTCAAGCCCCATCCAGTCTCAAAACCCACCCAATCCTTTCACCTCTCAAAACCCATCTAATCCTTTCACCTCTCAAAACCCATCCAGTCCTTTCACCTCTGACCTCTCAAAACCCATCCAATCCTTTCACCTCTCAAAACCCATCCAGTCCGTTCACCTCTTAAACCCCATCCAATCCTTTCACCTCTCAAAACCCATCCAGTCCTTTCACCTCTCAAAACCCATCTAATCCTTTCACCTCTGACCTCTCAAAACCCATCCAGTCCTTTCACCTCTGACGTCTCAAAACACATCCAATCCTCTCACCTCTCAAAACCCATCTAGTCCTTTCACCTCTAAAACCCCATCCAGTCCTTTCACCTCTCAAAACCCATCCAGTCCTTTCACCTCTCAAAATCCATCCAGTCCTTTCACCTCTGACCTCTCAAAACCCATTCAGTCCTTTCAACTCTGACCTCTCAAACCCCATCCAGTCCTTTCACCTCTCAAAACCCATCCAGTCCTTTCACCTCTTAAACCCCATCCAGTCCTTTCACCTCTCGAAACCCATCCAGTCCTTTCACCTCTCAAAATCCATCCAGTCCTTTCACCTCTGACCTCTCAAAACCCATCCAAACCTTTCACCTCTCAAAACCAGTCCAGTCCTTTCACCTCTTAAACCCCACCCAGTCCTTTCACCTTTTAAACCCCATCCAGTCCTTTCACCTCTCAAAACCCATCCAGTCCATCCACCTCTCAAAACCCATCCAGTCCTTTCACCTCTCAAAACCCATCTAATCCTTTCACCTCTCAAAACGCATCCAGTCCTTTCACCTCTGACGTCTCAAAACCCATCCAATCCTTTCACCTCTCAAAACCCATCTAGTCCTTTCACCTCTAAAACCCCATCCAGTCCTTTCACCTCTCAAAACCCATCCAGTCCTTTCACCTCTCAAGATCCACCCAGTCCTTTCACCTCTGACCTCTCAAACCCCATCCAGTCCTTTCACCTCTCAAAACCCATCCAATCCTTTCACCTCTCAAAACCCATCTAGTCCTTTCACCTCTCAAAACCCATCCAGTCCTTTCACCTCTGACCTCTCAAAACCCATCCAATCCTTTCACCTCTCAAAACCCATCCAGTCCTGTCACCTCTCAAAACCCATCCAGTCCTTTTTACCTCTGACCTCTCAAAACCCATCCAGTCCTTTCACCTCTCAAAACCCATCCAGTCATTTCACCTCTTGAAACCCATCCAGTCCTGTCACCTCTCAAAACCCATCCAGTCCTTTCACCTCTCAAACCTCATCCAGTCCTTTCACCTCTCAAAACCCATCCAGTCCTTTCACCTCTCAAAACCCATCCAGTCCTTTCACCTCTCAAAATCCATCCAGTCCTGTCACCTCTCAAAACCCATCCAGTCCTTTTTACCTCTGACCTCTCAAAACCCATCCAGTCCTTTCACCTCTTAAACCCCATCCAGTCCTTTCACCTCTTAAACCCCATCCAGTCCTTTCACCTCTCAAAACCCATCCAGTCCATTCATCTCTTACCTCTCAAAACCCATTCAGTCCTTTCACCTCTGACCTCTCAAAATCCATCCAGTCCTTTCACCTCTTAAAACCTATCCAGTCCTTTCACCTCTCAAAACCCATCCAGTCCTTTCACCCCTCAAAACCCATCCAGTCCTTTCACCTCTTAAACCCCATCCAGTCCTTTCACCTCTCAAAACAAATCCAGTCCTTTCACCTCTCAAAACCCATCTAGTCCTTTCACCTCTTAAACCCCATCTATTCCTTTCACCTCTTAAACCCCATTAAGTCCTTTCACCTCTCATACCCATCCAGTCCTTTCACCTCTGACCTCTCAAAACCCATCCAATCCTTTCACCTCTCAAACCCAATCCAGTCCTTTCACCTCTGACCTCTCAAAACCCATCCAATCCTTTCACCTCTCAAAATCCATCTAGTCCTTTCACCTCTTAAACCCCATCCAGTCCTTTCACCTCTCAAAACCCATCCAGTCCTTTCACCTCTCAAAACCCATCTAGTCCTTTCACCTCTCAAAACCCATCCAGTCCTTTCACCTCTGACCTCTCAAAACCCATCCAATCCTTTCACCTCTCAAAACCCATCCAGTCCTTTCACCTCTCAAAACCCATCCAGTCCTTTCACCTCTTAAACCCCATCCAGTCCTTTCACCTCTTAAAACGCATCCAGTCCTTTCATCTCTGATCTCTCAAAGTCCATCCAGACCTTTCACCTCTTAAAATCCATCCAGTCCTTTCACCTCTGATCTCTCAAAACCCATCCAGTCCTTTCCTAAATCTACACAAGTAGAGGTCACAAGAAAAGGAGTCAGGTCAAGTGAATTGGGATGTAGCCGTCATGTGAAACTAATGAGGTTTACAGAGGTCCTCTAAAAGATAATGTGAGGTCACTTCCACTTAGTTTAATGGGGAGTTCACATGCTGACGGAGTTATCAGAAGTTCGGAGTTCTGACTAGGAAGTTTCCCTTTTCAACCAAAAGATGACAACAAACCCGGTTTTGACAGTAACAAACTTATCAATGTGGATAACGTAGCCAATTTGACCATATTGTCAGTGCAAGCTAGCTAACTGTATTATTAGCAACGTTAGCTAGGTAATCAAGTTAGCTAAAATGTTATTGGTTGAAGAATTGGTCGGACTTTAAAAGCACTTGAACACAGTCATGTTGGACGTATGACTTCCCACTTCTTAGTTTCCCACAAGCACATGAATGCCTCAAAAGTCGTTGTCCTGTCACAGTGTATACACAGACCTCCCCAAAGGACTAAACAAATGCTTATACTGCCTAAATATACTGTCTCACTAATAATAACAGGTCACATATTCTGCTGAAGTAGGTCATATAAACTCATCTCTGTATGACAGATCAACAATATGTCTTGGAAGATGAGAAATGTGTGGGAAACTGGATACGAGAGTATTGGCCTGTGTTATCACTACAAGCAGTAGTGACCGCAGGTATGGCTGATCCTCTGTGTAGCATGGAGAGTTGATATTTTGTGTCTTACTACTACAGGTGAGAATAACCATCTGGGTCAGTTTACATTAACGACTCAAATACCAGTGGGTCGCTAGCGGGATCATCCCGACACTACCAGCGAAAACCTGTAGCGCCAGATTTAAAATCCGAAAATTGAATTATTAAACATCCAGCTATATACAAGTGTTCCATACTCATCAAAAGCTCTGTTTCTAGGCAATATCACAGCGTTGTCAGATTTCAAAAAGGCTTTACGGCGAAAGCAGCACATTCATTTGTTTGAGGGTAGCACCTCACATATTTTCCAATAGCCATGTATCGATTAGCAATCATGGCACACACATAACACATTTCACAGCGAAAACAAAGTAATTACCTGTTGAAGAACTTCTGCTGAGGTCATCCTAAGTGTCCAACGAAGACAATCCATGGTTCTTTTGTTAGAAAAAGTAACGTCTTTTATCCATAAATCCTCCATTTGGTTCATGCAAAAGCGACAGCCTCCATTACTCTTTTGAAACGCGGCGCCAACTCGTTCAAATGTTACCTATAAACTTGTCCAAAAACAATCAAACTTAGTTTTAAATGTTTCCTTAGCAACACCTTTACGTATATTTACTATTATAAATCAGCCGGAATATAAACTGATCAATAACGACGATAAAACAGAAGCTCTGTGACTTCGTACAGCGCCCGTGACTAGTTTTCACAAAGAGGACACCGCATGGTATTCTCGTTTTCTCTGCGATTACTCACCCAAAATGGAGGAAAACACTGTCCAGAGGCTGGTGACATCACAAGGAAGCTTCCTGAATTCCAAACATATGCCTATATATGGTCATTTTCAATAGGGAGGGGTGCCAAAATGAGCAATGTGTCAGAATGACTTTTTCCAGGACAGAGATTCCTCAGGGTTTTGCCTGCCAAATGCGTTCTGATTGACCCACAGACAAATGGTTAACAGTTTTGGAAAATTCAGAGTGTTTCCTATCCAATGGTAATATATGCATATCCCATTTTCTGGGCCTAAATGGGAGGCATTTTACTTTGGGCACGCCAGGCTCTCCAAAACAGTCACCTCTGCTGCTGGAGCCGGTGAGGTAACTCAACTATTGTGTGTCCGACTGTCCGTATCACGTTCTACATTGTCTTGCAGTGTTGTAATCATATCTTAGGCAATCATATCGTACGCCTTCTCTCTCGAATTCCAACACACACCCATCAAACGCTGAAGTCAAATGAATGCAGAAATACACAAAGAGAAATGTGAACACCATAGTTTCTCAAATACACAGACAGACACACACACCCCTGTGACCTGTCTGTGGGAAGGCAGTCTGGAGTGGGGGTATGTCAGGCCAGCACTACACATTGGAGGATGCCCAGATATGGACATAAACATTGGGAAGGAAGCTTTGCCAAGAGTCCTCCAATAAAAAAGTGGAGTCCGGCAGAGTATGGGAACCTGTGTGTGCGTGTGTGTGTGTGTGTGTTCGGTAGAGAGATATGTGATCACCGGCGACGATGACACGGTCTACAGGGAGGAGTTCGGGGGCCGCCCCCATCTGTGGCTGCAGTGGAACGGGACGAGAGCTTTCAAGTTCCTGTGTCCAAATCACTAAGGACTTAAAATGGTCCACACACATTCAAACAGTTGTGAAGAAGCATGGGCATGGGCCCTCAAATCTTCAGAAAGTTCTACAGCTGCACCATTGAGAGCATCCTGACTGGTTGCATCACTGCCTGGCATGGCAACTGCTCGGCCTTCGATCGCATGGCGCTACAGAGGGTAGTGCGCACGGCCAAGTACATCACTGGGGCTGAGCTCACAGCCATCCAGGACCTCTACACCAGGCGGTGTCAGAGGAATGCCCTAAAAAATTAGAAAGACTCCAGCCAACCCAAGTTATAGACTGTCATCTCTGCTACTGCACAGCAAGCGGTACCAGAGCCACAAGTCATGTCTGCTCCTGCTCCTCCCCTCCGGCATACGACATCGCCAGAGTACTAACCACCGGTCCTGGGATTCATCATTATGCACACCTGTGAATCATTATGAGGTGTGAATCATTTGGAACTGTTGGAACTGGGTGTAAGTGAGGGGTTAGGGTTGAATCATTATGATTCACACCTGGACTCCATTACCTTGATCATTTCCTTCCGACTCACCGCCCAATCATTACACCTTAACAGCTTCTACCCCCAAGACATAAGACAGTTCATCAAATGGCTACCCGGACTATTTGCATTGACCCCCTTATTTTATTCATATTTATTTGTATTTTTTTAACTGAATCTATTGCACATGCTCGGTGTACACTCACTAGACTCCAACCACACACACACACATACACACGGACACACACAACACACAAACACATTCCTTCACACTCTTCACATACGCTGCTGCTATTCTCTGTTTATTATCTATCATAGTCACTTTACCCCTACCTACATGTACATATTACACTAACCCGTAACCCTGCACATTGACTCACTACCGGTACCCATTGTACATAGCCTCCTTATTGTTATTTTATTGTGTTACTATTTTTACTTTAGTTTATTCAGCACATTTTTCTTACTTACTTTTTTAAAACTCTGTACTGTTGGTTAAGGGTTCGTAAGTAAGCATTTCACGGTAAGATCTACACCTGTTGTATTCGGGACATGTGACAAATAAAATTTGATTTTTATTTGATTTGAACACATGTTGAATTGACGTCTGTGCCCAGTTGGTAACATTTGATTCGATTTGCTTCATGTTTTCTGATAGTGTAAGTAACTGCACTTAGCATGGTAAAGTTTCTCCTTGCAGTATACAGGCCAAGGTACTTCGTTTTTTGGGGCTATCTAACTTTCTTTTGCTCTGTGTGTTTAGATGAATTTTTGAGTGATATGGAAGATGTGGATTAGTGTGGACCAGCCACCAACAGAGGGAGCTGTTCTACAGCCCATCATCCCATACAGACCGGACCAGCCACCAACAGAGTGAACTGTTCTACAGCCCATCATCCCATACAGACCGGACCAGCCACCAACAGAGTGAACTGTTCTACAGCCCATCATCCCATACAGACTGGACCAGCCACCAACAGAGTGAACTGTTCTACAGCCCATCATCCCATACAGACTGGACTAGCCACCAACAGAGTGAGCTGTTCTACAGCCCATCATCCCATACAGACTGGACTAGCCACCAACAGAGTGAGCTGTTCTACAGCCCATCATCCCATCCAGACCGGACCAGCCACCAACAGAGTGAGCTGTTCTACAGCCCATCATCAAACACTGACTGGACCGGCCATCAGCCTCCTCATTGCTCCTTCAATCAGAGGATCTGTAATGATGAACTGACCTCTCCATCCTGACCTCTCCACCCAGACCTCTCCATCCAGACCTTTTCCATCCAGACAACATATACACTCCAATAGATGTGAAATATGCCCAAACATACTCAGGAAAATAGCTCAAACACACAGATAAATGTCCATCCACGCACATTGGTATGAATATAGACACACCCAGATAAGTATTATCTGAAGGACTTATCCACGGGACTGAGTTGCTGTTGTAGGGCAGGGGTTAGGTTTACCACTGGGTGTAGGGCAGAGGTTGGGGCTGGGTGTAAGTGAGGGGTTAGGGTTGAGACTGGGTGTAAGTGAGGGGTTAGGGTTGAGACTGGGTGTAAGTGAGGGGTTAGGGTTGAAACTGGGTGTAAGTGAGGGGTTAGGGTTGAGACTGGGTGTAAGTGAGGGGTTAGGGTTGAGACTGGGTGTAAGTGAGGGGTTAGGGTTGAGACTGGGTGTAGGGCAGGGATTAGGGTTGGGACTGGGTGTAGGGCAGGGATTAGGGTTTGGGACTGGGTGTAGGGCAGGGATTAGGGTTTGGGACTGGGTGTAGGGCAGGGATAAGGGTTGGGACTGGGTGTAGGGCAGGGAATTAGGGTTTGGGACTGGGTGTAGGGCAGGGAATTAGGGTTTGGGACTGGGTGTAGGGCAGGGAATTAGGGTTTGGGACTGGGTGTAGGGCAGGGAATTAGGGTTTGGGACTGGGTGTAGGGCAGGGATTAGGGTTGGGACTGGGTGTAGAGCAGGCATTAGGGTTGGGACTGGGACTTCAGTAAGGATGCTGTCTGTGGTGATACTAGGTGTGACCCTTTCCTTGCTCATTCTGCTGACGGTGTTTGGTAATGTCCTTGTATGTCTGGCCGTCTGCGCCACACCACGTCTCCGCTGCCTAACCAACTGTTTCATTGTCTCCCTGGCCATCACTGACCTGCTGCTTGGCATGCTGGTCCTGCCCTTCTCTGCCCTTCTCCAGCTCACCAATTGGCCGCTGGGGCCGACCCTCTGTAACATCTACATCTCATTGGATGTTATGTTATGCACTGCCTCCATCCTCACCCTATTGGCCATCAGCGTGGACCGCTACCTGGCCGTGACCGCGCCCCTTAGATACTCGTCACTGGTGTTGCCGAGGGGGGTAGCCATAACGATGGCTTCGGTGTGGGCGGTGTCACTGGGGGTGTCGTTCCTACCGATCCACCTGGGATGGAACACTGTGGATGGCAGCGTGCAGAACCACGGCCCGGGGGAGGAGAGGGAGTGTAAGTTTGCGCTGAACCCGTCGTACGTTGTGGTGGACGCCTCCTTAACCTTTTACCTCCCCCTGCTGATCATGTGCTGGAACTACCTCTGCATCCTCCGCATCGCCCGGGCCCATGCCAGACGCATCATCCATGCACGACCCAACCTCAACAACAACAACCCCTCGTCAGCCCCTCGTCAACTCACCTCGGTAACAGCGATGGCTCTACGGGAACACAAAGCCACAGTGACTCTAGCAGCAGTGATCGGAGCGTTTATGGTGTGCTGGTTCCCCTACTTCACTCTGTTTACCATCAAGGGTCTGAGGAACCAGGACTACCCATCAGCCTACCCTGTGGTGCTGTGGCTGGGATACATCAACTCAGCTCTGAACCCTTTGCTCTACGCTGCCCTCAACAGAGACTTTAGGTCCGCCTACGCCCGCCTGCTGCGCTGTGGTTACTACGGATATGGTAGGGGGAGGGGTGTGCCAGCGTTGCCCAACACAACCACGATGGGTGAAAGGAACAAGGGGAAAGACAACACACACGGTGACGGAACATACACAATCCCTCATAACAACTCCAAAATATCGTATTTTCTGGTGTCTAGCGAGTTAGGTCAATGGTGAGCCTGTGTGCACAGAATAGCCAACTCTTGTCTTCTGGTCTTGTATCCCTCTCAGGTGCGGGGGAGGTAGGTGGGGTGGGGGTCGCTCTGCTGCGTGAACACACCTCTTCCTGTAGGACGGGGCCAGGTGAGACCGGTGTGATGATGATGGTACAGGACGTCAGAGGAACAACCATGCCTTCCCCTCAGCACAGCACTGGGACGTCTGTCGCCGACTAGTGAGCAAAAACAAGTACAGATTAAAGAAATCACCTGTCTAATTATCTGTAGCCTATTATATAACTGTTGATGCCCTGTCATCCTATATCCTGTGTCAGATTGTGCTGACCCTGTGTCATTCTATATCCTGTGTGTCAGATCGTGCTGACCCTGTGTCTATCTGTGAGGAGGATTCAGTGGCCTACCAGTCCTGAAAGCTGAGCCCATGACCAGCCAACTTAACTCAGACACCCAGACCAAGGTATCAATCACATCTCCGACAGGTAAGACATCCAAATATGATTCATGAGTTTATAAAAGGTTCATAAAAGTGATCCACTTCTCTATGTTCTCCCCAAGGACACTGGGAGTCGTCTAAAATATCACTGACAGTCTGCAACAAGGAATACCGGGGACCTTTAACTGCAGAACTAGAATAAGACTTTATTTCTATCCCTTCAACAAATAAGCAGTGACTGGGGAGGCCCACATGTCACTTTGTTCTGGAACACTGATACCTGGAAAGTAACAGACAGACAGACTGACAGACAAAAACTTTCTTCCCAGACTGGTGGTGAACTCTAAGCTCTGGTGTTATTCACCTGAACCTGACTGGGATCTTCCAATGAAGCAGATAGTTATGCCCTCTAGTGATGGAATATAGTATTACAACCTGACAAGGAGACTAGACTCAGCAATTATCTGTTAAAACAATCAGTGTTCTGAGAGAAAATTATTTCAAATATGTGAGAGTGTTTCTTCTGTATGAGGAACTGTTTAACTGTGCAGCTATAGGTATTTTGAATATGAGTGTACAGTATGTATATGCAGCCTACTGGACTTAAACACGCCCCAGAACTTGGGATCTGATATGTGTCACGTCTAAACACAGTGCCATCTAAGTTTTTGTAAGGTTGTGAAGGTAGGCCACCTACGACCAGGGATGGTACTGAACGCTGGTGTTGGAGTGGTAGAATAAATAGCATTTACCAGTAGTCATGGATTCCAACAATACTGTGCCATTTATTTTCTCCAGGAGCTCTCTCATGGTAGCCGTGGAAACGTTGCCCAGGGACAGTGGTTGCAAATTAGCCGGCTACCTAAAACTGGCACTTTTACTGAAACGTTGACTAATGTGACTGTCCCTGTAAAAAAATGTATGAACTCAAATTCAAACAAAAATGATGAAAAGGAAAAGTCAAGTTCTTGAAAAACGTACATAACTTGGTTTTCAGGATGTAAGGGACTAAGTCCAGGTTTATGTAGATTCTGAAGAAAGGTGGCATTGTGCCAGTCTGCACACTTCAACTGCCAATAAACAAGCAGCAAAGAGCTGGCACTTCTTCTCCTCTGATATAATGGCATTCACACAAATGTAATGTGCATTCCGCCACCTACTGGACAAAAAGTGTTGACTTCACACAAAATACAAAAATAGATACTGTACATCAATTATATTCCCCTGCATCCGTCACAGTCCAAATCACATCCCTACACAGGATCAGTGGCCTGACAGGGCGGTCCTTTCATTGACAGGATTCCATGTATTTCTTCTGCTGTCAAATCCCTGACTCCCCACATAACACAAAGATTCCCATAGAAATCCGTCAGTTTGGACGCATCTCAATCCACCACATCAGCCGAAGTCACACTTCTGCATCTGCGGTGAAAGGTGACAGAGCTAGAGAGCGCTGTTTGTCAGACCATGAGACCGAACATTGGTCTTCTCACAAAATCTTCTGCAGCATCCAAACAGTTTGGCCTCACAAGACTCGTCTGAAAGTTGAAAAAATTAATGGACGTATTTATGGAGACTGTTCAGTGCCAAATATAAAGGATTAAAATACATTTCCTGGTCTTTCTTGTGTCTCTCAGCTGTAGGACAGACACTTCAGAACAAACTTCCTTCTGATTTTTTGGGGACTATCTGTTGTTCCATGTAGTGAATCTGTTATTCAATGTGTTTGTACGGGCTAATAGCAGAAAGGCCAATTTTTTTATGAATTATATATGTATTTTTAATACTTCAAGGTGTTTTAAAATTCTAAATCAAATAGCTAAATGATCCTTGGTATGACCTTAAAGCAATTCCATATAGCTTGGTAGAACCACTCCATCCACTATACAGGTCAGTCGGTATACACCGACCATTCCATCTACTTCTTCAGTTAACATTATATCCTTTACACTCACTTCTAGCGCCACCCCAGAGACAACCCCCCTTGATAGACGCCCTGCTTCGAAGATCCACACAGCACACATTCCAATCCCATATCTTTTTGAGGAGCAAAGCACCCTCCCTCTGCTCCTCAGAATAAGCCCACTTCTTGTTTTTCTCACTGATGCAACCTCATCCAACACATCTAGGATTTTCACAGAGACATCAAACGGATCCCGCAGGTATCTCCTTCCTATGGAACGCCGTTTGGGACCTGAATATGACTGCAGGACCTGAATATGACTGCACGTCACGTAATAATTTAACACGTTCATAATTTTTTTACCTAGTTATTACACATTGATTACACTATCACTCGTATTTCATATGTCCCAACTATTCATCGATACGTATGCTATGATGCTGGTAAAGTTGTCTCGCGCACCTACAGTGCTGGTCATAAAAAGCGAGCTAGCTCATGGATGCAAACAATGCTCTTCCCCAAAAACATAGCAACACGACATCATCTGTTTCAGTAGCTATCGTTAGCTCGCTAACTATTTAGCTAGGTGTCATCATCTAAAATAACCCTAATTTATAAGACAGATCTTATTTGATTAATGGTGGTCGGACCCACCTCTGTGAAGGTAGCCACAATAAGGATTAGCCACAATAGTGTAATTTGCGGTTCACCTTCAAAATAAAAGTCTCCAATTGAAAGTGATGTAAATGAATACATATCGTGGAATTATGCCATAATGGAATAGATCATGCTAAACGAGGTTGGAGTGTTGGAATGTGGAGACATGAAATGGAGTATGAGTGTGCTATAATATAATTGTGTTACTTGACGTGTCAAATTAAAAGCTTATTTGATGCATCAAATAGTGTTATTTGACGTGTATATTTTTTGACACACGAAGACTCAAACGGTGTTCCATACCTTCGGTCCAAAACCCTCACTCTATAAGAAGAGTCAGAACATGTATTTACTGGACTTCTTGTTTCCTTTCCTGTTCTCTATCCATTCCTTCCCACTCTCCTCTCCACACAACGCACCATCAGTTTCAAACAGAACATCCGCTTCCGCCATCTATCCTTCCCCCGACCCTCTCCCAAACCAAAGAGTCCTTAAGGAATATAGGCTTAAAATTAACAGGTAGCTAGTAAGCTAGTGTTAACCTCGCAGCTCGGCCTACAGAGACAGATATAAGGTTAAGATAATTTTCCATAGGCAAAGGGTGGCTATTTAAAGAATCTCAAATATAAAATATATTTTGATTTGTTTAAAACTTGTTTGGTTACTACATGATTCCGTATGTGTTATTTCATAGTTTTGATGTCTTCACTATTATTCTATAACATAGAAAATAGTAAAAATAAAGAAAAACCCTTGAATGAGTAGGTGTTCTAAAACTTTTGACCGGTAGTGTACATTACGAAAAAAGAAGGAACAGCACATCAGAAATCCGCTCAATGTAATTGAAGAATCTATAGAATCTAACCACTTCTGGGAACTCTAAACAAACAAAAACACGAAGAGTTATCTATCCAAAGCAGAGATGAATGGATAAACCACTTCTCCAATTTTTTTGGCTCCATAATTTTACAAAGCAAATATAATTTACCCAAAATAAAATACACAATTCTTGATTAGAATGAACTAAGTTATATTCAAAATACAACTGAAATAAATTACACCAACACCCCCGTAATCAAAGATGGCATGATCAACTGTGGCGAGAGCAGCCACTCACGTGCGCTCATACGAGAATTTACACCGTGTGCCCAAAGAGTGCCACACCTCAACCAGGAAGTATGGCATTGGTGGGAAAAAAGGTTAACGAAAAACAAAAAATGTATATAAAGAAACAAATGCATTTTTATAAATCATGAATGAAATTAAGTGTTGAATGTATAAATCAATTGGACTGGGCCCTTAGTCTGTAGAAATATACAATAACTGAATTTAAGACGAATGGTCGAAAACTCAAGAAAAGAAAGAGCGCTTGCTTAACTGTTGCCTGTCGGGACAGAAGACTTGTGTGTGTTGTTCTGATCATTTGTAATCTCATTTCTAAATACAGTACAATCTGTGGTCTCCACTTCCACAATCATCCATTGAGTCAACAAAGCACATGACTCAAATTTAAAGAATACCCACTGATTATAGAGAAGAGGAGAATCACCTACAATATGAAGGTCCGTTTGGGAGGGAAAAGGGAGAGACCAGGAGAAGAGAGGGAGTTGTAGAAGCGAGGGAGTAGGAGCGGAGGGGAGAAGAGAGGGAGTTGGAGAAGAGAGGGAGTAGGAGCGGATGGGAGAAGAGAGGGAGTTGGAGGGGAAGGGGAAAGAGAGGGAGTAGGAGAGGAGTGGAGAAGAGAGGGAGTAGGAGAGGAGGGGAGAAGAGAGGGAGTTGGAGGGGGAAAGAGAGAGAGTAGGAGAGGAGTGGAGAAGAGAGGGAGTAGGAGAGGAGGGGAGAAGAGAAGGAGTTGGAGAGGAGGGGAAAAGAGAGGGAGTTGGAGAGGAGGGGAGAAGAGAGGGAGATGCAAAGGAGGGGAGAAGAGAGGGAGTAGGAGAGGAGGGGAGAAGAGAAGGAGTTGGAGAGGAGGGGAGAAGAGAGGGTGTTGGAGAGGAGTGGAGAAGAGAGGGAGTAGGAGAGTAGGGGAGAAGAGAAGGAGTTGGAGAGGGGAGAAGAGAGGGAGTTGGAGAGGGGGAGAAGAGAGGGAGAAGAGAGGGAGTTAGAGGGGAGGAGAGAAGAGAGGGAGTAGGAGAGGAGGGGAGAAGAGAGGGAGTAGGAGAGGAGGGGAGAAGAGAAGGAGTTGGAGAGGAGGGGAGAAGAGAGGGAGTTGGAGAGGGGGAAGAGAAGGAAATGCAAAGGAGGGGAGAAGAGAGGGTGTTGGAGGAGAAGAGAGGAAGTAGGAGAGGAGGGGAGAAGAGAGGGAGTAGAAGAGGAGTGGAGAAGAGAGGGAGTAGGAGAGGAGGGGAGAAGAGAAGGAGTTGGAGGGGAGGGGGAAAGAGAGAGAGTTGGAGAGGAGGGGAGAAGAGAGGGAGTAGAAGAAGAGAGGGAGTAGGATAGGAGGGGAGAAGAGAGGGTGTTGGAGGGGAAGGGAGAAGAGAGGGAGTAGAAGAGGAGGGGAGAAGAGAAGGAGATGCAAAGGAGGGGAGAAGAGAGGGTGTTGGAGGGGAGAAGAGAGGGAGTAGGATAGGAGGGGAGAAGAGAGGGTGTTGGAGGGGAGGGGAGAAGAGAGGGAGTAGGATAGGAGGGGAGAAGAGAGGGTGTTGGAGGGGAGGGGAGAAGAGAGGGAGTAGGAGAGTAGGGGAGAAGAGAGGGAGTAGGAGAGTAGGGGAGAAGAGAGGGTGTTGGAGGGGAGGGGAGAAGAGAGGGAGTAGGAGAGGAGGGGAGAAGAGAGGAAGTAGGAGAGGAGGGGAGAAGAGAGGGTGTTGGAGGGGAAGGGAGGGGAGGGGAGGGGAGAAGAGAGGGAGTAGGAGAGGAGGGGTGAAGAAAGGGAGTAGAAGAAGAGAGGGAGTAATAGAGGAGGGGAGAAGAGAAGGTGTTGGAGGGGAGAAGAGAGTGAGAGTAGAAGAGGAGAGGAGAAGAGAGGGTGTTGGAGGGGAAGGGAGAAGAGAAGGAGTTGGAGGGGAGGGGAAAAGAGAGGGAGTAGGAGAGGAGGGGAGAAGTGAAAGAGAGAGAAAGAGTGGATGGGGAGGGATTTTACACCCCAGAGGGGCTGGATTCATAACTCATCTTTTATTAAAAATAATGAAAAAAAGTTAATGAGTTAATAAGATCTGGAGAGAGGAGGGGTGGAGAGCTTTGGAGAAGAGGAGGAGGGGGAGAGAGAGAAAGGAGAGCAGACGAGGGAGAGACACCCCTATCAGATCAAAGCAAAATCACACTCTACTTGAACAGAGCTATGCTCAATCATGAGGCATCAAAGCCAAAGGTACTGAACAATATTAAGAAATACTATAGATGGAAGGAAAATAGTGTGGAAATCTATCAAAAAAACAATTAGGCAACAACAAATTCAAGTGAAGGTGTAAACTTGGCAGTAGAAAACCTAAACTGTATATTTGACCTCTCAGCTTCCCTATCAAATCAAAACATTTCAAGCAGACAACTTGGGGGAAAAAATAACAACAATGACAAATGGTTTGATGAAGAATGCAAAAAACCCAAGAAAGAAATTGAGAAACCTATCCAACCAAAATCACTAAAACAATACACAAATGCACTACCGGTCACCTACTCATTCAAGGGTTTTTCTTAATTTTTACTGTTTTCTACATTGGTAGAATAATAGTGAAGACATCAAAACTATGAAATAACACATATGGAATCATGTAGTAACCAAAAAAGTGTGCCTTGATGACAGCTTTGCACACTCTTGGCAGTCTCTCAACCAGCTTCATGAGGTAGTCACCTGGAATGCATTTCAATTAACAGATGTGCCTTCTTTAAAGTTAATATATGGAATTTATTTCCTTCTTAATGCGTTTGGGTTAATCAGGTAGGGATGATATACCTTTGAGGGCCTTCTATGCCATCAAAATGAACATAAAATTCCACATACCAATTAGGATCTGGCAAAAAATACTTGAATTAGGTATAGAACCCATTGCCCTTTATGGATGTGAGGTGTGGGGTCCGCTCACCAACCAAGAATTCACAAAATGGGACAAACACTAAATTGAGACTCTGCATGCAGAATTCTGCAAAAATATCCTCACAATGTACAACGTAAAACACCAAATAATGCATGCAGAGCAGAATTAGGCCGATACCCGCTAATTATTAAAATCCAGATAAGAGACGTTAAATTCTACAACCACCTAAAAAGAAGCGATTCCCATATCTTCCATAACAAAGTCATCACCTACAGAGAAATGAACCTGGAGAAGAGCCCCCTAAGCAAGCCGGTCCTGGGGCTCTGTTCACAAACACAGGACAGCAACACAATTAGACCCAACCAAATCATGAGTAAACAAAAGTATAATTACTTGACACATTGGAAGGAATTAACAAAAAAACTGAGCAAACTAGAATGCTATTTGGCCCTAAACAGAGAGTACACACCTGACCACTGTGACTGACCCAAAATTAAGGAAATCTTTGACTATGTACAGACTCAGTGAGCATAGCCTTGCCATTGAGAAAGGCCGCCGAAGGCAGACCTGGCTCTCAAGAGAAGACAGGCGTTGTACACACTGCCCACAAAATGAGGTGGAAACTGAGCTGCACTTCCTAACTTCCTGCCAAATGTATGACCATATTAGAGACACATATTTCCCTCAGATTACACAGACCCACAAAGAATTTGAAAGCAAATCAAATTGTGATACTCCCATATCTATTGGATCAAATACCAGTGTGCCATCACAGCTGCAAGATTTGTGACCTGTTGCCATAAGTAAAGGGCAACCAGAGAAGAACAAACAACCATATTTATGTTTATTTATTTACCATTTTGTACTTTAACTATTTGCACATCATTACAACACTGTATATAGACATAATATGACATTTGAAATGTCTTTAATCTTTTGGAACTTTTGTGAGCGTAATGTTTACTGTTAATTTTTTATTGTTTATTTCACATTTGTTTATTATCTATTTCACTTGCTTTGGCAATGTAAACATATGTTTAACATGCCAATAAAGCCCCTTAAAAGAGAGAGAGAGAGAGAGAGAGAGAGAGAGAGAGAGAGAGAGAGAGAGAGAGAGAGAGAGGGACGTAGAGAGATTGCAGATAGTATAGTTATGTAGGACAATTCATCATTGGTCAAACATATTCATAAGCCAAGCAAACTTCGAAAACATTTATGATGGATTTCCTTGAAAGATTTAGAAAGATGGAGAGTTTAACTCCCATCAAGAAGCTCTTTTCTGACAAGCCAAATCCCACAGCTATAGCCTTGTAATTAACGGTAGTTAATAAGCAATTAACGGTGATGAGAGGAAGTACCTTCACAGTGTCTCCTTCCAATAGGGTTCTGCATTCACACTGGATTAAGGGAGGGATACTTTTTGGAGAAGAAGTCTCTATGGTCCAAATTTGTATATGGACAAATGACAGATTAATTACTATTAAAACATCAGCATCTTAATGAGTTAGAAAACAATTAAGAGGTCGTTAACAGTAACACAGAACAGCTGGGAACACACACAGATATATAGAGAACACAAGATGTACAAAGATGTGCCTCCATTTCTCCCTCCCTCCATGTGCTTCTCTATCAAAGACTCTTTCCCCCTCTCTCCTCTCTCACCCTCTCTCCTTTCTCACCCTCTCTCACGTCCAGGCCAGAGTTTTAGGCTGGCGTGTTTAGGTTTCGTTTTGGTGTAGGGTTTTTTGAGTTCTAGGTGTTCTATTTCTATGTTGGGGTAATGGTTCCCAGTTAGAGGCAGCTGTGTGTCGTTGTCTCTAATTGGGAACCATATATATGTTTGGGGTTTTCATTTAGGTTTTGTGGGTTATTGTTTAGACATAGCTTTGTTTGTATTGTCAGTCTATGTTATGATCTTTGTTTCGTTCTGTTTGTTCCTTTGCCCAGTTACGTGTGTTTCGTTCGTTTAATAAACATGTATACTGGATGCCTCGCTGCGCCTTGGTCTGTCTATCCCGAAGATCGTGACAGAATAACCCACCATAAGAAGACTAAGCAGCGAGAGACTCGGGAACATTGGACTTGGGAGGAGATTTTGGATGGCAAGGGATCTTGGACATGGGATGAGATTTTGGAGGGAAAAGGACCATGGTCTCAGCCGGAGGATTATCGTCGCTCCAGGGAGAGAGAAAAGTTCATTGGAACTCGCCTGGCACGGAAGCCTGAAAGGCAGCCCCAAAAAACTTTTTTGGGGGGGCACACGAGGAGGTTGGCCGGTTCAGGAGGGACTCCTGAGCCAACTCCTCGTGCTTTGTGGAGAGAGCGTTGGGGAGAGCGTCGCACTGGTAAGACGCCGTGCTATGCAGTTTTGCGCACGGTGTCCCCAGTGCGCGTTCACAGCCCGGTGCGAGAGATTCCAGCGCCACTCATCTGTCAGGCTACGGTGAGTGTGCAGCCTGCTAGAGTGGTGCCAGCTCAGCACTCCTGGTCTCCGGTGCGCCTCCTTGGACCAGGATATCCTGCGCCAGCTCTACGCACTGTATCTCCGGTTCGCATCCACAGCCCAGTACGTCCTGTCCCTGCTCCACGCTCCAGGATCCCTGTGCCCGTTGTGAACTCAGCACGTCCTGTCCCTGCTCCACGCTCCAGGATCCCTGTGCCCGTTGTGAACTCAGCACGTCCTGTCCCTGTTCCACGCTCCAGGATCCCTGCACCCGGCGTGGACTCAGCACGTCCTGTCCCTGTTCCACGCTCCAGGATCCCTGCACCCGGCGTGGACTCAGCACATCCTGTCCCTGTTCCACGCTCCAGGATCCCTGCACCCGGCGTGGACTCAGCATGTCCTGTCCCTGTTCCACGCTCCAGGATCCCTGCACCCGGCGTGGACTCAGCACGTCCTGTCCCTGCTCCACGCTCCAGGATTCCTGTGCCCGTCGTGGACTCAGCACGTCTTGTCCCTGCTCCATGCTCCAGGATTCCTGTGCCCGTCGGGAACCCAGCACGTCCTGTTCCTGCTCCTCGCACCAGAGTGCGCGTTATGAGCCCAGTACGGCCGGTTCCTGCTCCCCGCACCAGAGTGCGCGTTATGAGCCCTGTACGGCCGGTTCCTGCTCCCCGCACCAGAGTGCGCTATTTGAGCCCAGTACGGCCGGTTCCTGCTCCCCGCACCAGAGGGCCAGTGTGCTTCCCCTGTCCAGGTCCGCCAGTGTGCTTCCCCTGTCCAGGTCCGCCAGTGTGCTTCCCCTGTCCAGGTCCGCCAGTGTGCTTCCCCTGTCCAGGTCCGCCAGTGTGCTTCCCAGTCCGGAGCCGCCAGTGAGGGTCCCCAGTCCGGAGCCGCCAGTGAGGGTCCCCAGTCCGGGGCCGCCAGTGAGGGTCCCCAGTCCAGCAAATGGCCCAGGGCCTCCGGTGCGTGACCGGACCAGCACGGCCAGCACCGAGCCGCCACCTGGGATCAAAGACCCACCCCAGACCCCCATGGACTTTTTGGGTGGCGCGGTCAGAGTCCGCGCCTTTGGGGGTACTGTCACGCCCAGGCCAGAGTTTTAGGCTGGCGTGTTTAGGTTTCGTTTTGGTGTAGGGTTTTTTGAGTTCTAGGTGTTCTATTTCTATGTTGGGGTAATGGTTCCCAATTAGAGGCAGCTGTGTGTCGTTGTCTCTAATTGGGAACCATATATATGTTTGGGGTTTTCATTTAGGTTTTGTGGGTTATTGTTTAGACATAGCTTTGTTTGTATCGTCAGTCTATGTTATATGTTACGATCTTTGTTTCGTTCTGTTTGTTCCTTTGCCCAGTTACGTGTGTTTCGTTCGTTTAATAAACATGTATACTGGATGCCTCGCTGCGCCTTGGTCTGTCTATCCCGAAGATCGTGACACTCTTCACTCTCCACCTCTATCTTTTCTCTTTCTCTCGCTCCTTTTTCTCAGAAACATGCTTGCAGGGTGCAGTCCTGTGACGGAATTTAATATGCAACTTTTATATAAGAAACCAATCGCGTGTGTCTGTGCCCATTCACACTGCAATGTATCGGTTAGCCGGGCTAATGCAATAGAGAGAGGCTGGGCTATTTATCACATCTAAGCCTATATCACCCTCGCTCACTATCTCTCTCCCTTTCTTTCTCTCTATATATCCCTCTGCCTCCCCCTCTTTCCCTCTCTTTCTCTCTATATATCTTCCACTCTCTCTTCCTCTCTTTATTCTCCTCATACATTCCAGTGTGTGATTAAATCACTAGAACGATGAGTTATCACTGTCCAGAGGGCTTTCTCCGTGTTAGTGGGGGGTTCTGAATTATCTGGCAACACTGGTCATTTCAACCATGTTTCAATATATGGCTTTCACTCATTAAAAGCTACATTTCACTCTAAAATACAAAGAAAACAAGTCTAGTGCCTTTGAAAATCTTTACTGTCCTTCTCCTTTCACCCATATAAAGTCTATACACATAGACACACACACAAAACCTTTGCATTAGCATAGCCTGATGAGCCACCTGCAGCAATTAAAAAATGCACATTGCTAAATTCATTACAACAAATCAGCCGGATATGTGGCCATTGTGTAATAGCTGATGGCAATTAATAAGAGATTAGTGGTAATCAGACTTATGATAACATCTCACGCTGAGGGCACTGCTGGAAATTAATAACCACACATGAATCTTCACACACACACAGGCACAGGCAGACACACAGGTGACAACACACACACATCTCTGCTAAGTTATTCATGAAGAACCTGGAAGGTGCAGTCCTATCTCTCTCTCGCTCTCTCTCTCTCTCTCTTTCTCTCTCTCTCCTCTCTCTCTCTCTTTCTCTCTCTCTCCTCCCCTCTCTCTCTCTCTATCTCTCTTTCCCCCTCTCTCTCTCTCTCTCTCTCTCTCTCTCTCTCTCTCTCTCTCTCATTCTCTCGCTTCCCCCCTCTCTCTCTCTCTTTCTCTCTCCCTCTCTATCTCTCCCTCTCACTCTCTCTCTCTCTCTCTCTCACTCTCTCTTTAAATCTCTTTCTGTCTCTCTGTCTCTCTCCCTATCTCTCTCTCTATTTATTTAATTCTCTCTCTTTCTCCCTCTCTTTAAATCTCTTTCTCCCTCCCTCCCTCCCTTCCTCTCAGTCTCTCTTTATTTATTTATTTATTTCTCTCTCTCTCTCTCTTTCTCCTTCTCTCTGCTTGTAGCACAATCTGCTAAACTGTGTCAGTCAACTTCCTTTTCACTACAGTGTGAAGGAAGACAGTGTGTTTCAGTGTGTGTTTCAGTGTGTGTACAGTATCAATAGCAGTGGGTGTGTGTGGGAGGATGGCGGGGACAACGAGATGGGGAGGGGGCAGCTGGAGACTCACCCTGCCCCTAGGGGTCCTCACACCACTCAGCAGAGTACACTGAGAATCAATTAACACCAGTGGGAGGGGGCAGAGGGTACACACACATGGTCCTGTCCAAGAAGATATCCATCAGAACTCACACGTGTGTGTGTGTGTGTGTGTGTGTGTGTGTGTGTGTGTGTGTGTGTGTGTGTGTGTGTGTGTGTGTGTGTGTGTGTGTGTGTGTGTGTGTGTGTGTGTGTGTGTGTGTGTGTGTGTGTGTGTGTGCGTGTCACTCTCCTGGTGTACCCCGGTCTGTGATGGTGAGAGGTTGGGGAGCAGATTGGGGGTCAGCAGGGGAGCCAGGCCTGGGTCACCCCCATCCAGGACGTGTGTGTGTGTGTGTGTGTGTGTGTGTGTGTGTGTGTGTGTGTGTGTGTGTGTGTGTGTGTGTGTGTGTGTGTGTGTGTGTGTGTGTGTGTGTGTGTGTGTGTGTGTGTGTACAGAGGGGTTACTATAATCAACTGGGTGTAAAATGATTATGATGAATGTTGTTCACTACAAATACACTTAAAGGATATAACCATCCTGCATCCACAGGGAGAGAGAGGTAAACCCCACAGGACCGAGTGAGACTAGAAAACCTACTTACCTCTCTATCTCTCGCTCTCTCTCTCAACCTAGAAGGGCAGAGGGCAAGGAACTAGAATGGAATGAGAGTTAAAAAGTGGAGGTAGGTGGTTCAACAAAAATATGATTCTCTCCACTACCTATCCATCCCCATCTGTTAACCCATTCCACATACACACACACACCCTCATCCTTCCTGCCCTGAGGGAGGGTTGGCTGATAGCCCCTGTGCTGGTGTGAGTGACTGGTATGAGTTTCTTGTTCTCTCCCGGATACACACTAATGACTCAGCAGGGACGGACTCTGATAACTAATGGGAAATCAATAGAGAAGTAGAGCTCCATGCTTACTAACATCTCACTCACTAACATACTACCTCTCACTCACTAACATACTACCTCTCACTCACTAACATACTACCTCTCACTCACACCTCACACCAGCATGTGTGTAGGCTACCTTGCAAATGTATGAATGCTTGTGCATTGTGTCTGTCTTTGTGTGCATTCGTATATATGTGTGTGAAATGCCTTTCTTGCTTGCTCTTTCCCAACAATGCCCAACAATGCAGTAATCAATATCAGTCTCTGCCTCACACCAAGGTATCAGAACACCTCTATTAGCAGACACACCAGGCACACACATCCATCATTTACACACTGTGTGCGTGCTTGTGCGTGTGTGCGTGTGTGTGTCAGACTGCAGCCTGGGGCAGGACAGGTGGGACTGGTGGCAGTGCAGACTACTCCACCCTGAGGGGCCAGAAGGCTGGACGAAGCAGGGGACTGGAGTATCTCCTCTGCCAGGGAGGGGAGCACTGCAGCTGGTGGCAGCTGGTGCCTTCCCTCCACCTTCTCTCCCCCTCCTCCAGCATCCCCGCAGCCAGGCAACAGAAGGGGTGAGGAGGTCAAAAGGCAGAAGAATGAGCGGAACGGTGACACGCAGGATAATCGCCTTTTATGAAGAGTAGAGAACAGAGAGGGCTGGTAAGGGCTGCTCTGGCACAATGATACTGAGATGAACACTAATGAATTAATACATTAACACAGGACCAGGGGCTTGCAGGTCACCCCAGCTTCTCACACACACACACACACATCAACTCTGACACATCTATACACCCGTTAACGCGCTCACTAATTAATTGAATTTGTCATTTGTCAAGGACAGCCAAATGCTTTTTGAAATGTGATGCTTTTTTAAGCATCGAGCTGTCTGGGTCTAAAAGCTATGAGAGGCTGAGAGACAGAAAGACAGAGACAGACAGAGAAAGAGAGACAAATATACAGACAGAAAGACAGACAGAAAGACAGATTAATGTGTTAACGCTGATCTTTTACATCTCATCCTTTATCTCTCCATCCATCCCTTTAACTCAGGACATTCCTGCCCCCCTCCTCCTCTCCCTCCCACGTTCATGTAGAGGCAATCATGCATTCAACCATCAGACAGACTAACATGGTTCGACTCCACACACACACCATGCACACACACCATGCACACACACCCTTGATCTCAGCCAAACCCCATTCCTCCCTTTGTTTTTACAAGCCAAGAACACAATGCTCAACAAATATCTCAAAATAAATGTTCAAATTATAACAAAGTAAAACAAAACATTGGCTTTGTCTTCTGTTTTAATGAAGAGAACCATAGTAAAGACTTCGTGCATTGCCCTGCACCCACATGGACATAGCCCTGTCTCATACTCTAACACAGACAGGGTTATGCTAGTCCTCAAAGGAGATCCCGTTCCCCTCTCTGACCTAGAAACATCCCACTGAGCATGTCAACATGTCAACTCTCACACTGGGAACACCATGCATTTAGCACGGAAAAGGGAAGACATTATTTATATTTTCATTGTAAACAGAGATATGTTCTGCCAAGCATTGTAGGCTAATGTGAAATACCTCCTATAAATGTCGTATGACACCAATTTTATTGATTGCTATAGCTGCCTGTTGCCCAATGGCCAGCACCAATACGTATATTAAATACTTTAAATATTTCATGAGGATGGCAGGAAAATAATCGTTATGAGCGGTAGTTTCATTAACAACTCAATTTGCCTGCGAGGCAATCTCTTCCTCTACTGTCGCTTATATTGCAATAAAAGAGATATCTCCTCCCTTTCTCCCTCTCCCCGTCTCCATCTCTTTCCCTACATATCATAATACAACATTAGTACATCCTCTTTAAATGCACTATTACTTACCGCTGCATTTTCATATTATAACATCACCAGCACTTTAGCGACAATAGAAAAACGCCTCATTCATTATTCAAAAGCAGCCCGTCCCCTTCCTTTAAAAAGAGAGAGTGAAGACGTGCAATAAAAACCGAGCCCGCGGGTGCCACAAGCTCGAACCTCGATTATGCAGATCAAGCGGTAAGCTAATTTCTCAAATAAATCGTGCGCTTTCAGTCTTTGTTCTATTTTCCTCGGACTTTAGGCCTCTCTCTCCAGAGAACCAGGATGCCAGCTGAATATATTGGCTTTGCAGTTTGCATGAGAATTGACCGTGTCCTAATTGCTCACGGAGGGTCATTTATGAAGATAGCTCTACAAAGTCAAGTGTCATTACCAAAACTGCTTTCGATTGAAATGTCATTGGTCTATTGCTATAATAGCCTAATTGCCTAATAATTATAAGTGTTACAACTGCTTTAGCCTAATTTAGTATTGGCATCCATTATTTTTTATGTCATTACTATTATCTAATTGGTGTTAATAGCCCATCTGTAAATAGCCCACCCAACTACCTCATCCCCATATTTTTTTGCTCTTTTGCACCTCAGTATCTCTACTTGCACATTCATCTTCTGCACATCCATCACTCCAGTGTTAATGCTAAATTGTAATTATTTCACCACTATGGTCTATTTATTGCTTTACCTCCCTAATCTTACTACATTTGCACAAACTGAATATAGATTTTTCTATTGTGTTATTGACTGAACGTTTGTTTATCCCATGTGTAGCTCTGTGTTGTTTGTGTCGCACTGCTTTGCTTTATCTTGGCCAGGTCGCAGTTGTAAATGAGAACTTGTTCTCAACTGGCCTACCTGGTTAAATAAAGGTGAAATAAAAATAAATAAATAAAAGTTCAAACGGTTAAAAAAATGTAAGCAGATATAGCCTATCAGAGGAGGTAGCCTATAGACTGGTCCCAGGTCTGTTTGTGCTCTTGCACTCTAAAAAGAAAAGGTTCCTGGAGTATCCTTTAGGTGTTCTTCAAATTGAAACTGTGGGGGAACACCGATAAGTTCTTCAAATAACCTCTTTTAATGGATCCTCAAAGAACCTTTTGGGGTAATTTTTACCCCCCCCCCCATTATTCATAATAATAATAATAATATGCATAACAATAACAACAATAACACAATATTTTAGTTGTCAGTGTTTATTAAGATTTTAGTGGCAAAGCAGAATGAAAAAATCTAAATATGAGGTGAACTCCCAGCAGAGCCCAAGTCCAATAGGTACTGTATATCCTCTGGTGTGTTGATGTTAATGTGTTGATGTTCTCCATATCCATAGCCAGCATGATTTTGCAGTGCATGGTGATCGAACAGGTTTCCTGTTATATTCATCAGAGGTTTAGGGAGGGTGAATTCTGTGAATCCCCCAAAAAAATATTATACCGATGATTAACAAAACATGCACACAACAGTATTCATACCATGGTTTGTGGTGAATGTGAATGAAAAAAAACTGTTTTGATCATGGTTTTCATACACATACCTTGTCCATAATGTAGAGACCAATGGGATATTCATTGAAGAGGAAAGGGAGGAGGATGGTAAATGTGATCTGTATAACATACCAATACCAATTGACATACCTGTGTATGTCTCCTTGTCTGTATACCTGCAGACACAGACACAAAAGTGAGCAGTACAGTCATCTGTACCCAATACAGCTAGCCTTCAACATATTCTTATAGCCTACATATTCTTACCTCTTTGTTGATTGATATCCATTGTATTGTGTCCATTTTCTTTTTTAGAAATATTTGCACAAATATGAAAAAATAGATGGTATCATCACAAAACAATATCAATTTAGATCATATAAGGGACAAACCTTACCTGAAATCGAGGAGATCTTGACATTTTTCAATTAAGGGTCTGCACCTGCTGTCGTTTCAAATTCAAATCCAAATGTTTCAGTTGGGCAGTTAGGTTCCTGCAAGAACCCCCACCAACTAAGGCGGTTCCTCGATGAACCCCACCTCCTATGGGGTTCTTGGAAGAACCTTTTGGGGGCCATTTTCAGTGCCAAGAACCATACGGTTCTTCAAAGAACTTTGAGGATCTTAGAAGAACCTTTGGTGAACCCCTAATTTTTAGAGTGTATGATTTTAGTGGCAAAGCAGAATCGAAAAATAAAAATATGAGTTAAACTCCCAGCACAGACCCAAGTCCAATGTGTATATCCTCTGGCATGTTGATGTTAATGTGTTGATATTCTCTGTATCTATATACAGTGGCAAGAAAAAGTATGTGAACCCTTTGGAATTACCTGGATTTCTGCATAAATTAGTCATAAAATTTGATCTGATCTTCATCTTAGTCACAACAATAGACAAACACATTCTGCTTAAACTAATAACACACTAATACATAATTTAAACATTCACAGTGTAGATTGTAAAAGGTATGTGAACCCCTAGGCTAATGACTTTTCCAAAATCGAATTGGAGTCAGGAGTCAGCTAACCGGGAGTCCTATCAATGAGATGAGATTGGAGATGTTGGTTAGAGCTGCCTTGCCCTATAAAAGAAACTCACAAAATTTGCTATCCACAAGAAACATTGCCTTGATGTGAACCACGCTCAAACAAAAGAGATCTCAGAAGACCTAAGATTAAGAATTACTGACTTGCATAAAGCTGGAAAGGGTTACAAAATTATCTATAAAAGCCTTGATGTTCATCAGTCCACGGTAAGACAAATTGTCTGTGAATGGAGAAATTCAGCCTTGTTGCTACTCTCCCTATGAGTGGCCATCCTGCAAAGATGACTGCAAGAGCACAGCACAGAATGCTCAACAAGGTTAAGAAGAATCCTAAAGTGTCAGCTAAAGACTTACAGAAATATCTTGAACATGCTAACATCTCTGTTGAAGAGTCTACGATACGTCAAGCACTTAATAAGAATGGTGTTCATGGGAGGGCACCACGGAAGAAGCCACTGCTGTCAAAAAAAAAACATGGCTGAATGTCTGAAGTTCGCAAAAGAGCACCTGGATGTTCCACAGCACTTCTTGCAAAATATTTTGTGGACAGATTAAACTCAAGTTGAGTTGTTTGGAAGGAAGGAACACACAACACTATGTGTGGAGAAAAATGGCACAGCACACCAACATCAAAACCTCCTCCCAACTGTAAAGTATGGTGAAGGGAGCATCACGGTTTGGGGCTGCTTTGTTGCCTCAGGGCCTGGACAGATTGCTATCATCGATGGAAAAATGTATTCCTAAATTTATCAAGACATTTTGCAGGTGAATGTAAAGCTATCTGTCTGCCAATTGAAGCTCAACAGAAGTTGGGTGATGCAACAGGACAATGACCCAAAACACAGAAGTAAATCAACAACAGAATGGCTTCAACAGAGGAAAATATGCCTTCTAGAGTGGCCCAGTCAGAGTCCTGACCTCAACCCGATTTTAAAAGGCCTTGGCATGACCTCATGAGCGGTTCACACCAGACATCCTAAGAATATTGCTGAACTGAAAAAGTTTTGTAAAGATGAATGGTCCAAAAATACTCCTGACCGTTGTGCAGGTCTGATCCGCAACTACAGAAAACATTTGGTTGAGTTTATTGCTGCCAAATGAGAGTCAACCAGATATTAAATCCAAGGGTTCACATACTTTTCCCACCCTGCACTGTGAATGTTTACACGGTGTGTTCAATAAAGACATCAAACGTATAATTGTGTTTGTATATTGTTGTGACTTAGGTGAAGATCAGATCAAAGTTTATGACCAATTTTTGCAGAAATCCAGGTAATTCCAAAGGGCTCACATACTTTTTCTTGCCACCGTATGTATATATAGCCAGAATGATTTTGCTGTGAATGGTGATCGAACAGGTTTCCTGTTATATTCATCAGAAGTGTAGGGAAGGTGAAGTCTGTGAATCCCATAACATGAAATTATACAGATTATTAACAAAACATGCACACAACAGTATTCATACCATGGTTTTGTGGTGAATGTGAATAAAAATAAAAGTTTTGATAATGGTTTTCAAACACATACCTTGTCCATAATGTAGAGACCAATGGGATATTCATTGAAGAGGAAAGGGAGGAGGATGGTAAATGTGATCTGTATAACATACCAATACCAATTTACATACCTGTGTATGTCTCCTTGTCTGTATACCTGAAGACACAGACACAAAAGTGAGCAGTACAGTTATCTGCGCCCAATACAGTTAGCCTTCAACATATTCTTATAGCCTACATATTCTTACCTTTTTGTTGATTGATATCCATTGAATTGTGTCCATTTTCTGTTTAAAACCTCTACAGGATCGGTGTCCCGTCCTCAGAACGGTTGAGCTAACGTAGGCTAATGTGATTAGCATGAGGTTGTAAGAAACAAAAAAGGAGAGAGCACAATTATTTGAGGAGAGAGCACAATTATGAACTTGAAAATGTATGAATAAACCAATTATGCACATTTGGGCAGTCTTGATACAACGTTTTGAATAGATGTGCAATAGTTCATTGGATCACTCTAAAACTTTGCACATACACTGCTGCCATCTAGTGGCCAAGGTCTAAATTGAACCTGGGCTGGAATAATATATTATGGCCTTTCTCTTGCATTTCAAAGATGATGGTACAAAAAAAATACAAAAAACGGTTGTTTTTTTCTTTTTATTATCTTTTACAAGATCTAATGTGTTATATTCTCCTACATTAATTTCACATTTCCACAAACCTCAAAGTGTTTCCTTTCAAATGTTATCAAGAATATGCATATCCTTGCTTCAGGCCCTGAGCTACAGGCAGTTACATTTGGGTATGTCATTTTAAGCGAAAATTGAAAAAAAAGGTCAGATTTGCACAAATATGAAAAGATAGATGGTATCACCATAAAACAATATTAATTTAGATAATACAATGGACAAACCTAACCTTAAATTGAGGAGAACTTTAAAATGTTCAGTTAAGTGCCTGCACCTGCTGTCCTTTCAAATTCAAACCCAAATGTTACAGTTGGGCAGTTAGGTTCTTGCAAGAACCCCCACCAACTAAGGAGGTTCCTCGATGAACACTCCTATGGGGTTCTTGGAAGAACCTTTTGGGGGCAATTTTCAGTGCCAATAACCCTAAGGTCCTTGGAAGAACTTTGAGGATCTTGTTGAACCCCTAATTTTTTGTGTGCCACCTCCATTACTGTCAATGTCATGCACACTCGTCTGTTTTCTTATAAAGTTAATATGTTTTGTATCCAGTAGCCTATTTATTTATTTGTCTATTTCTAGTATTTCTAGTATTTTTTTTTATTGTTTTAAAGCTATTAGTTATATTATCGTATAGACCTATAGTTATTATCGTGATTGTATCATCCATGTAGTAGGCCTAGCATTCCCCGCATTTAGTGGCTTCATGGTGTGATAATCTTGGATAAT
Source organism: Brachymystax lenok tsinlingensis (assembly GCA_030435695.1). NCBI lineage: Eukaryota > Metazoa > Chordata > Actinopteri > Salmoniformes > Salmonidae > Brachymystax > Brachymystax lenok. The sequence continues at coordinate 17,145,597 of CM059784.1, forward strand.
CTGAGGATTACACCGGTTCATTTACAGCCACGACCCCTGGACCAACGTTCTCGTCCCCGTCCGCTCATTCCATTTCCAGTGGAGAGAGAGCCAGCTATGACACCGTTTCCGCCGCGTTCCCAAATCCACAGTGCATAATATACCCACCGGGCACAGATGTCAGTTCAACTTCTATTTTATTTAAAATTCAACGTGAAATCAACCAAACATGCCACCATGTCATTGGATTTAGATGCAAAGTTGGGTGAAAAAAATATGAAATTCCTTATGTTGATTTCAAATCTAAGCAGTTTTCCACATTGATTGAACGTCATCACATTGCATTTTTTGATTAAAATGACGTGGAAAACAACGTTGACTAGACCCGTTTCTGATATGTGTGTAGAACTGCAGATGGTCATATTAGGCTAAATTAAAATGCACGCAATCGAAAAAAATATATATATACATCAAACATATAATCTAATAGAATAAAACGATCAACATCATATAGGTACACAATAAATAGTCATTATGATTTTTATATAAAATAGCCTGATAACTGCGCAGTAAATATGAAAATGAAAAGGGAAATGACAGCTATAACAGTCCATTTCTCCCTCATGAAAATAGGCCACCGGTGTGCTCACGATGGTGGGGAAACTATAGTCAATTATGCCAGTCCATATCGCTGAACAACCAAGTCAAGTTTTATTTAGGTCTCTTGATATGCATACCTCGTTTGTTCGTTTATGGAAAACACATTTATTGTAAACTACATATTACTACGAGATCATAATTATTCATAAAGGAATTTCCCCAGGATGAAAATGAAAACCTTAACCCACATAAAAAAAAGTGATATATAGATGGGACAAAAAAAAAAACAAGAGAACCTCCGTTATGGACATTTACTCATGCAACAAATTCGATCGAAGTTACAATTTTGCTTGTGGGAGGTACCTAGTTTATATCGCCGCATCAAATTAATCATTAAAATATTCGTATTCAGTTATCTATGCCTGTCAAAATTAAAACCTATAACAAACTTCCAACCCAAAATATAGTGTTCAATTATAGCCTAATAGTTAAAAAATGTTTTATCTGTGTTAAGAATCTATGCTTTTGTCGATAAATAAAAGGTACATGTTAAATATGATAAAGACCATGGGCATATATCAGGTCTATAGAGACGAGGACAGGAACCCATCTCAGCAAAGCTCTAGCCAGGGGTCCATAAACAGTTAATTGTGTCCGTCTTTTCATTGATTCTGATGGGCAGGAGGATCCAGCGACCATGCAGACCCTCCACTTCCTCTGTATAGCCCGTGGCCTCGTCAGACAATTCCCTTTTATTATCAATGAATGTGCCACAGTCGGGTTGTACCGTGCACCATTGTCATTTAGTTTAGGCCTTGTAAGGACTTAAAGCATTACGATTACCAGCAGCAGACACGGTTCGGATACAACCCATTGGTTTACTTCAAAATGTATATCTTACACAGAGGAGGAGTAATCTGCCAGTAGCTGTTGACAGACGCCGTAATCAAAACTGAAAAGTGATGCCTCGCTTCCTCTATACCTCAAATCAATGGCCCTAACCAAGACCCACTTCACTCCATGACGAATAGACTCTTGTGTTAATACAGGTCCTCTCGTGTTCCTCGTAGAAAATCAATAAGACGACTGAACTGCCTGCATTCATCTCCACTACTCCACAGGTCCGGTGAGAGACGCGCAGCCACCAACACGTGTATTTCGGGATGGACATATCACAGAGAAGAGACAGAGACAAGAGCTAGAGATTATCAACAACTAAACTGTATAGAAATAGGAAAAGGCAATGAGAAGTAAGAAATATGTAATCGTTGCAATTTGAATCTGTTATTTCAGGTCAATGGATATATTTCATTATAGCCTACTGTACTTTCATAGAGATCGGACAATGACAATGACAAAACTACACAATGGAGGTTTGAAAACAGGGACTCTGGGCAGTTTTTCAAAATCTGTGGGGCTGCAGGTAGCCTAGTGGTTAGAGTGTTGTGCCAGTAACCGAAAGGTTGCTAGCTCTAATCCCCAAGGTACAAACTGTCGTTCTGCCCCTGAACAAGGCAGTTAACCCACTGTTCCTAGGCCGTCATTGTAATAAGAATGTGTTCTTAACTGACTTACCTGGTTAAATAAATAAAACACTAGGTCAATTGAATTGTCCAAACAGGTCAAATGAAAAGGTTTAGAAATGTATGCTCTGATATTGCACTAAATGATATGAAATCTGTCGGAAAGCTAGGAAGGAGTCTAGGTTATGTTGTTAAATTATCCCCTCTCTCCCCACCCCCAGCACCAACCAATAAAAACACAAGAATGGAGCTTTGGGGGGGAGAGAGCGTTACAGACGTCTCCAAATGCACATCACAACTTTCACTGGCGTGCGCGAGGATGATCTGAAGGAGTGCTTTCGAAGTTTCAGATGGTCGGATTCTGAACGAAGGATGACAATGGAGCCAACTGCATTTTCTCTTTGGCACAAACCGGCTGTTTAACCTCGTTATTTAATTTTCATCCTGTCCAGCCATCCCACGGTCTGAGTAAACGGTGGGGATGGAGCGCGCACCCAGCGCCCCAAGCCCTCCTCCCAAAGCGGTCCAGCACGAACCCATCAGCTTCGGCATCGACCAGATACTCAGTAGCGGTGCTGACTCAGAGAGCGGCCGGACAAGCAGTGGAGACGGTTACCTTTTTGGGAGCCCAACCGGAGGGAGTGCAGTATCCTACACCGCGCTGTCCATCTCCCTCTCGGGTATGGTACCACAGTTAGAGGATCCTGGTTTGTACGGCGTGAACCGCAGCCTGGGCAGCAGAGGAGTGATCCGGGTGCCCGCTCACAGACCGTTGACGGTCGCGGGGCCGCCGCATGTGGGGAGCGCTGTGCCCGGGTATGGAGGCATGTGTTTCCCGTGGGTCGGTTATAGGTTCGCCAAGGACAGGTCATCAGGTAACTTTCCGATAGAACCCTTAGCCTATAACCCATCAAATAATGTTTATTCTGTTTACATACCATTTCAGGCACAGTGATTTAGACTACCCATCTGAACATTTCGAAAATGTTCCCGATTTTCCGTAATGGCAATTTTCAAAACATCTTAGCTTACAATAAACGTGTAATAAGCTTCAAAAAAAAAGTGAAAAGCCAAATAATAACGATAACGACAAGGCAATAAAAACAACAACAATACAGATTATGTGATGAATAAAATAACAACGCATTTTGATAACCATTCATTCAATCTTCAACCTTTTACGCATTAAAACGTAAGAAAATGTAGGCTTCACCCACCAATTTTACATAAATTGTAGCCTATTTCCTTATTTCTCTACATATTTAGCATATTTTAAAGTTACAAGGCGTGTGCATGATAAAGCCAATTAATACTTATAGCAACGAAAATCACATATAAATATCGAATAGGCCAATACAAATAAAATGTGGTAAAAAAAATTGTCCGAACATAATTGCTACAATAATCAAATTGCATTGTAAAATCAACCAAAATAGCCTTTAACTGTATTGCTTTATGCCTCCATTTGTATTCACTTCCAGTTTAAGATATTCTAGCGCCAAGGACATAAATAAATTATAAATTATTATTTTTAGATGTATCTCATGCACGTTGTTGTTATTGGCCTAAATATATTTTAAATATAAGGATTTTGTTTCACACCCAACAGTTTATACAGTCTGATAAAGACATGAAAACATTATCGCGAAGAGTGGTAAGCCATAGTATGGATGTCAGGCAATAATGCTATTGATCTCAAATGTAGGCCTATTCAATTTGTAATAGCCTAATTCGGCACGCAGAGCCGAACCCAACATGATTGACTCCCTGTATTTACTATTTAATGTCATTGTTTGCACACGCAAGAGAAAGCCTAACTTGAATATCCAGACAGAAATTATGGCTTAATCCCCGGAGAATAAACGATTAAAATAAGGTTAAAAATGAAGATTCGTAAATTGCAGGTGGATGAGTCTACGTTGGCCCAAACAGAAACGCCCGGTTTTATGCTGGCGGCAAATCAACCAATACAACTATTCTTCTCTTCTAACTAGGCTAATAATGAATATAACCTTTGTTTTCTGCTGAGGATTAGCCTATACGCCAGAAGTTATGAACTGCACAACAACATAGTGTGAGTCTTTCCTACCACAGAGGACAAAACACACATCACTCATCCACGGTATAAACTCATCCTTCAGTCTGTTGTTCTGCTCCCTCCTTCAGCTCTCGTGCCATTCACGGTGACTCGGCGGATAGGTCATCCATACCAGAACCGCACACCGCCCAAACGGAAAAAGCCTCGGACATCCTTCTCGCGAATGCAGATTTGTGAGTTGGAGAAGCGCTTCCACCGGCAGAAGTACCTCGCGAGCGCGGAGCGGGCCACCCTCGCCAAGAGCCTGAAGATGACAGACGCGCAGGTCAAGACCTGGTTCCAGAACCGAAGGACCAAGTGGAGGTCAGTTTATCAATTTTACAGTTTACATGTTTGGTCATACCTTAAAGTAAATGTCCATTGCAAATCTCACTGGATGATGTCATCCTCCTTGAGGAGAATGAGCTGGCAAATTAGCTGTCTACTCGCATGAATATTTTTAACGATGGTATATGCCCACACCATTCAGTTGTTGGGGTACGCCCACACCATTCAGTTGTTGGGGCATACCCACACCATTCAGTTGTTGGGGCATACCCACACCATTCAGTTGTTGGGGCATACCCACACCATTCAGTTGTTGGGGCATACCCACACCATTCAGTTGTTGGGGTAAGCCAACACAGAAAAGCTGCTTCTTTTAAAATGTGCTGCACATAGGATTTTTGTTGTAGTTGGATTTTTAAATTGTAATTTCAGAAAATTTCCATAATATGTCTGCAGCAATAGTGAAATGAAAGTGTTTCATAGTCACTATCATTACACTATTAGCAGTAGATCTATCATAAACATTTTCTGAAATTATACTAAACAAAAATATAAACACAACAATTAAAGATCCCAGAAATCTTCCTTATGCAAAAAAAACGTTATTGCTTTCAAAAGTTGTGTGCTAAATTGTTTACATCCCTGTTAGTGAGCATTTCTCCTTTGCCAAGATAATCCATCCACCTGACAGGTGTGGCATATCAAGAAGCTGATTAAACAGCATGATTATTACACAGGTGCACCTTGTGCTGGGGACAATAAAAGAGATACCGTGACGAGATCCTGAGGCCTATTGTCGTGCCATTCATCCGCCGCCATCACCTCATGTTTCAGCATGATAATGCACGGCCCCATGTAGCAAGCATCTGTACACAATTCCTGGAAACTTAAAATGTCCCGGTTCTTCCATGGCCTGCATACTCACCAGACATGTCACCCATTGAGCATGTTTGGGTTGCTCTGGATTGACGTGTACGACAGCGTGTTCCAGTTCCCGCCAATACCCAGCAACATTGAAGAGGAGTGGGACAAGATTCCACAGGCCACAATCAACAGCCTGATCAACTCTATGCGAAGGAGATTGCTCTGCATGAGCCAAATGGTGGTCGCACCAGATACTGACTGGTTTTCTGATCCACTCCCCTACTTTTTTAAGGTATCTTTGACCAACAGATGCATATCTGTATTCCCAGTCATGTGAAATTAATAGATTAGGGCCTAATGAATTTATTTCAATTGACTGATTTCCTTATATGAACTGTAACAGTAAAATCATAGAAATTATTGTGTTTAAAATCCTATCTGTAGCACCTTTAACCAGTGATGAAAAGTACTTACACCGCCTTTCAAAAGTTTGGGGTCACTTAGAAATCCTTGTTTTTGAAAGAAAAGCAATTTTTTTGTACAATAAAATAACACAATTGATCAGAAATACAGCGTAGACATTGTTAATGTTGTAAATGACTATGTAGCTGGAAACTACAGATTTTTTACGGAATATCTACATAGGCGTACAAAGGCCCATTATCAGCAACCATCACGCCTGTGTTCAAATGGCACGTTGTGTTAGCTAATCCAAGTTTATTAGCCTCTGTACGCCTATGTAGATACTCCATAAAAATCTGCCATTTCCATCTACAATAGTCATTTACAACATTAACAATGTCTACACTGTATTTCTGACCAATTTTATGTTTTTTTTATGGACAAAAAAATGAGCTTTTCTTTCAAAAACAAGGACATTTCTAAGTGACCCCAAACTTTTGAACGGTATTGTCGTTAAAAATACTTCAAATTTCTAATAAAGAAATTTTTTGGGGTATCTGTTCATTACTTTACTATTTATATTTTTGACATCTTCATACTTTTACTTCACTGCATTCCTAAAGAAAATGATGTACTTTTTGCTCCATACGTTTTCCCTCTTCACTCAAAAGTACTCGTTACATTTTGAATGCTTAGAGGACAATTGTCTAATTCACACTTATCAAGAGAACGTCCCTGGTCATCCCTACTGCCTCTGATCTGGCCGACTCACATGCTTCGTTTGAAAATTATGTCTAATGGTTGGAGCGTGCCCCTGGCTATCTGTAAATGAAAAAAACAAGAAAATGGTGCTGTCTGGTTTGCTTAATATAAGGAATTTGAAATTATTTATACTTTTACTTTTGATACTTAAGTAGATTTAAAACCAAATACTTTATAGCCATTTACTCAAGTAGGAATTTACTGGGTGACTTTCACTTTTACTTCATTCATTTTCGATTGAGGTATGTTTACTTTTACTCAAGTATGACAATTGGGCACTTTTTCAACCACTGCCTTTAACATATACTTAATGACACATTATGGGAGGAAAACTATTTCAGTCACATTGTAATTAATTATAGGTAATATTTAATGGACATCAGGGAACACTGTTACTTTAAGTCTTATTCACAAGTCACCAGACAGACACTTCCACTCATGCCCAATTAGTCTGGGGACAAGGTTAGTTTTAAGCTCTAGGCCTGAATTGAGACTATTGAGACTAATCATTTTCTGGTATTGTTAAAGGTGCTACACATAGGATTTCTGGGAATTTTTGCAGTGCCTTCAGAAAGTATTCACAAAGTGGGGTTAAAATTTATTTAATTGTAATTTCTTATCAACGATCTACACAAAATACTCTGTCATGTGAAAGTGGAAGAAACATTTCAACATTTGCCCACACATTGTGAAAAATAAAAGACTAATATATTTTGATTAGATAAGTATTCAACCCCCATGTTAGAATCACCTTTGGCAGTGATTACAGCTGTGAGTCTTACTGCTTGACTGAGGGACCTTACAGATACTTGTACTGTATGTGTGGGGTACAGAGATGATGTAGTCATTCAAACATCATGTTAAACACTCTTCCATGCAACTTATTATGTGACTTGTTAAGCAAATGTTTGCCCTTGAACTTATTTAGGCTTGCCATAACAAGGGGTTGAATATTTATTGACTCCAGACATCTCAGCTTTTCATTTTTTATACATTTGTAAATATTTAAAAAACATAATTTCACTTTGAAATTATGGGGTATTGTGTGTAGGCCAGTGACAAAAAAATCTAAATGTAATACATTTTAATTTCAGGGTGTAACACAACAAAATGTGGAAAAAGTTAAGGGGTGTGAATACTTTCTGTAGGCACTGTATAATTGCTGATGATTTTTAAACTATAGGTCTTGAGTCAATAAGTATTCAACACGTTTTTTATGGCAAGCCTAAATAAGTTCAGGAGTAAACAAATTATCCAGACTCGTTGCGGGTAAGAAAACAAACGTCTGTGAGCGTGGCGTAGAATTTGGCTGTATTAAGGAGCCTGGGTAGCCAGGCAAGCTGTCAGCATGTCCTCTGCTCTTTAAATACATCACTCATTGCTTCAAGTCACACCCTGCCACACCCACCAAATGGAGCAAATGTACCACAAAGTCTGCTCAAGAATGCTGAAGAAAGTTTTGGTGAAACATGTTGTTCAGTTCAAACCATTATGCAACATAGCGAACATTCAATCGAACTGAACAGCTGGTAGATCCCTAATTCTTCTGCCCCAAAAATTATTGGACTATCCTGTAGACCTACCAGAATAAGTCAGGAGAAAACATGACGGTAAGATCAGCCCAAGTGTCACACCTGCTACCGCTTCCCCTCTCTGGTACTCGAGGGCGCCAGGCTGCCCTTCATTACGCACACCTGTCACCATCATTACGCGCATCTGCGCTCATTGGACTCACCTGGACTCCTTCACTTTGTTGATTGCCCCTCTATATCTGTCTTTTCCTCAGTTGGTTCCCCGTGTCAGCATTATTGTCGTCATGTCGTTTTTGTTCCCCCTGCCCAGACGCTGTTCTTGTTTTGTTTGATGTCCGTTTTCAATTAAATGTTCACTCCCTGTACTTGGTTCTCGTCTCCAGCTTCAGTCCTCACACCAAGTCTGTTTGGCCTAGACCTATAGTTTATCAAGTCATCTGCAATTATACAGTGCCTTCAGAAAAATGAAGCTGTAGGCCTAGATGCCTAACGAAAGTTGAGATGGTATATAAACATCCACTAGGCTACATAAGTTTGACCATTGTTGAATTTCAACATATTAGAAGTATTCTATGTTCATAATTAGATTGTAAGCAAGTAGGCCTAATCTCTCTCTTCCTCTGTTTTAGGAGACAGACAGCAGAGGAGAGGGAGGCTGAGCGTCAACAGGCCAATCGGCTGATCCTTCAGCTGCAGGCCGACGCCCTCCACAAGTCCCTGAACGAATCAGCAGGCTTCGACCCGCTCTGCTCACATAACTCCTCCTTGTATGCCCTGCAGAACCTGCAGCCCTGGGCCGAGGAGAGGGAGTAGGAGGAACCTGCAGCCCAGGCCGAGGAGAGGGAGTAAGTCTCCCATAACCACTGATCCAGGGTCACATATTTGGCCATCCTTCCCAATGGTTAAGATGAGGAATTGGATGATCTGACCCTAGATCCTTTGGCAGTGGCAACGTGGAGGGTATGGACAGTGTGTGATGCCCCTTTGAGACTGTGTGGAGACAAGGTGCCTGATAGCCCTAATACTACACCCAACCACTCACCCTATCTATGTCTATCTACACTAGCCAAGTACCCTTACAGGTGTTTTGACCCCTATCTGGCCTTATGTTACATCCCCGTGTTCGAGAGCGTCAAATCCATTATGCATTGTGGGTAAATGGTTACTGACTGACTGATCTACAGATAAGAATGAGTAGTTATTTATGATGCAAGGTGATTTGTAAATCAGTCAGCACTGTCGGCAGCAACGTGGAACAAGCTCTATGACTCTATGGCTAAAGACAGATTGTAGAGTGACAGGGAACTGAGGGAAGGACAGGAGGAGCCATGTGTGAGAGGTAGTGGGGTATAGAAGAGAGGGAGGAAGTGGAGAGGTGGAAGAATGATGCATGTAATGTCAGTAAAGTATGGAACTAAAACATCCTCAAATGTTCCAATTGTGACTCATTTCCTATGAGGATGTGGGTGTAAATGTATCATCATTTGTACTTGGGATGTAGATATGTAAATACCGATATACACTCTTCACTTGAGAACTCTTCATTTGTTGCCTGTGGTGTACAGACATGGATGGAAAGCTTTATTTTACTCAACGAAGACATATCAAACGTCACTACTTTCTCTGAAAAGTTTGTTAAATATCATTTTGTACATTTCAATACACTGATGTTTCCTGTCTTTCCCTCTGTCTGTAAGTCTTCCCTGTGCTTTGCTGATCATCTTGATATTGTATAAAAGTATAGTTGACTGCAAAGTAATAGATAACTGGGGAAAAAGGGATTTTGTGTTTTCTTGTCAGTAAGTCTTCACATTGATTAGGCTGTTGTCATCTCTCATGGCTTTATTCCTGTATTCTCAGTGACAAGGTCTCTCTCTCTCTCTCACTCTCTCCCTCCTCTTCCTCTCACTATCTGGTCACAGTGAGTGGTTGGGTATTGTCTTGAGAGTTGTTGCAGTCATAATATCCCACAGGATACCACACACACCCGTGTGGACACAAAACTAGCATAAAAATACACTTCAAAATGGGACTTGCAATACCTTCCTACCACTGTATATGTCTATCATAGGCCACATGACATCCAATCCAGGCTCTGTGGGCGGGATGTCGTCTGGCCATGACTTAGATTGACAGACAAAGAGACCAACCACGAAACAGATGAAAAGAGCTCATTGCAGACAGAAAGATAGAAGCCAAAAACATTGACACAAGTCACCACAACACCAAAAACATTGAATAACACGAACACACATTCAGTAGGAGTTCTGCATTTAGCAGGGTTAGGACTGACTTGGTTCAAATGTATTTTTCTTAAAGGTCAAATACCGATCAGATGAATTCTACAGATGAAAATGTACTGATTGTGTATTTGTTATTTGTAGTCGATTGAGGATTCAATCCAAGGTATGTGTGTATGCCTTAATCTGTGTGTGTGTTTCTGTCAGTAGGTACACTAACAGGTGGGATATACACTCTCAGAGAGATCAGTAACCATAACAACATCAACAGAACAAGACAGAGAGGACTAGGGTGAAAGGTTACAGGGTCACAGAAAGTTCAAAAACAGAGGTCAAGGGTCATAACCCAGCCCGTTGATGGTCACTGCCATGGTAACTTGACGGTGTGACACTGTGCCACACGACTGGTGGGTATAGCTGTTGCTGGGCAGCCGGTGTTGAGTACCTCTCGTAACCATGGTGACAACAAAGTTTATTTGTGTCCCTTTTTGCCATTAAATGGTGGCCGGCTTTTCCTTCTCACAGTTCAAGCATCTCTTCCAATCCCTCCCGGTTATTCTTTCTCTGTGTCTTTTCTCTCCTTTTCTCTGTGTGGTCTATATGACATTTTTGAAGAGCTGCAGGGACCTCATGATGTTTTCGTCCTAAGAAAATAAAGTATGGAAAAAAGGAGAGCTGATTTAATATCAGGTGGAAAAAATGATACATCTGAACTTGCAGTTCTCATAACCACCACTAGGGGGCAACAAAGACAGAGGAGAAGATAGCAAGGGACAGCAATGTGAACAGCAGAGACAGTACAGAAAGCAAGACGCCTCATATGCTTGTTTTTTCTGGTTGGGGCAGGTTGGCGAGGCAAGAGGGAGGAAGGGAGTTTAGTCAACCAAAACCAGCTGCTATCACATTGATGCCTATGCTAAGCTAAGGACCATGGGACTAAACACTTCCCTCTGCAACTGGATCCTGGACTTCCTGACGGGCCGCCCCCAGGTGGTAAGGGTAGGTAACAACACATCCGCCACGCTGATCCTCAACACGAGGGCCCCTCAGGGGTGCGTGCTCAGTCCCCTCCTGTACTCCCTGTTCACTCATGACTGCACGGCCAGGCACGACTCCGACACCATGATTAAGTTTGCAGATGACACAATAGTGGTAGGCCTGATCACCGACAACAACAAGACAGCCTATAGGGAGGAGGTCAGAGACCTGGCCGTGTGGTGCCAGGACAACAACTTCTCCCTCAACATGATCAAGACAAAGGAGATGATTGTGGCCTACAGGAAAAGGAGGACCAAGCACGCCCCCATTCTCATCGACGGGGCTGGAGTGGAGCAGGTTAAGAGCTTCAAGTTCCTTGGTGTCCACATCCCCAACAAACTATCATGGTCCAAGCACACCAAGACAGTCGTGAAGAGTACACGACAAAACCTACAGTGAGGGAAAAAAGTATTTGATCCCCTGCTGATTTTGTACGTTTGCCCACTGACAAAGAAATGATCAGTCTATAATTTTAATGGTAGGTTTATTTGAACATTGAGAGACAGAATAACAACAAAAAAATCCAGAAAAACGCATGTGAGAAATGTTATAAACTGATTTGCATTTTATTGAGGGAAATAAGTATTTGACCCCTCTGCAAAACATGACTGGCTAGGCCACTCCAGGACCTTAATGTGCTTCTTCTTGAGCCACTCCTTTGTTGCCTTGGCCGTGTGTTTTGGGTCATTGTGATGCTGGAATACCAATCCACGACCCATTTTCAATGCCCTGGCTGAGGGAAGGAGGTTCTCACCCAAGATTTGACGGTACATGGCCCCGTCCATCGTCCCTTTGATGCGGTGAAGTTGTCCTGTCCCCTTAGCAGAAAAACACCCCCAAAGCATAATGTTTCCACCTCCATGTTTGACGGTGGGGATGGTGTTCTTGGGGTCATAGGCAGCATTCCTCCTCCTCCAAACACGGCTAGTTGAGTTGATGCCAAAGAGCTCCATTTTGGTCTCATCTGACCACAACACTTTCACCTAGTTGTCCTCTGAATCATTCAGATGTTCATTGGTAAACTTCAGACGGCATGTATATGTGCTTTCGCTGCAGGATTTCAGTCCTTCAGGGCGTAGTGTGTTACCAATAGTTTTCCTGGTGACTATGGTCCCAGCTGCCTTGAGATCATTGACAAGATCCTCCCGTGTAGTTCTGGGCTGATTCCTCACCGTTCTCATGATCATTGCAACTCCACGAGGTGAGATCTTGCATGGAGCCCCAGGCCGAGGGAGATTGACAGTTCTTTTGTGTTTCTTCCATTTGCGAATAATCGCACCAACTGCTGTCACCTTCTCACCAAGCTGCTTGGCGATTGTCTTGTAGCCCATTCTAGCCTTGTGTAGGTCTACAATCTTGTCCCTGACATCCTTGGAGAGCTCTTTGGTCTTGGCCATGGTGGAGAGTTTGGAATCTGATTGATTGATTGCTTCTGTGGACAGGTGTCTTTTATACAGATAACAAGCTGAGATTAGGAGCACTCCCTTTAGGAGTATGCTCCTAATCTCTGCTCGTTACCTGCATAAAAGACACCTGGGAGCCAGAAATCTTTCTGATTGAGAGGGGGTCAAATACTTATTTCCCTCATTATATTGCAAATCAATTTATAACATTTTTCACATGCGTTTTTCTGGATTTTTTTGTTGTTATTCTGTCTTTCACTGTTCAAATAAACCTACCATTAAAATTATAGACTGATCATTTCTTTGTCAGTGGGTAAACGTACAAAATCAGCAGGGGATCAAATACTTTTTCCCCTCACTGTATTCCCCCTCAGGAGACTGAAAAGATTTAGCATGGGGCCTCAGATCCTCAAAAGGTTCTACAGCTGCACCATCGAGAGCATCCTGATTGGTTGCATCACTGCCTGGTATGGCAACTGCTTGGCTTTCGACCGCAAGGCACTACAGAGGGTAGTGCGTACGGCCCAGTACATCACTGGGGCCAAGCTTACTGCCATGCAGGACCTCAATACCATGTCAGAGGAAGGCCCTAAATCATAGACTGTTTACTCTGCTACCGCACGGCAAGCGGTACCGGAGCGCCAAGTCTAGGTCCAAGAGGCTTATAAACAGCTTCTAACCCCAAGCCATAAGACTTCTAAACTTCTAAACATATATTCAAATGGCTACCCAGACTATTTGTGTTGCCCCCACACACACACTTTATCTCTACCTACATGTACATATTACCTCAATTACCTTAACTAACCAGTGCCCCCGCACATTGAATCTGTTCCGGTACCCTACATGTAGCCTCGCTATTGTTATTTTACTGCTGCTCTTTAATAATTTGTTACTTACATTTTTTATGTTATTTTGTGGGGGGTATTTTTTCTTAAAACTGCACTGTTGGTTAAGGGCTTGTAAGTAAGCATTTCACTGTAAGGTCTACAGCTGTTGTGGTGACAAATACAGTTTGATTTCATTTGACTTGATGGGAGAGCCATAGGATTTGACCGAATATTGTGGATTTCTCCCCCACACGGTGACTGTAGTACATTTTGGGTGACTTTATGACAAGCCAAAAGTGTTTCGAACATTCTGAGCCCGAACGGATTCCATGACATTTTCCAGGCTGTGACATCTGAATGAAGAAGTAAAAAATTTGAAGACCTACAGAAGGGGCAAATAGAAAATAATATTATACCTCATAAAATAACCCTAAGTCCCTGTTGTGTACTTCTAAACTATGAAACTACACAACAGTGTTCAGAACTGTAATGATAATTGATTATCTGCCTAGCAGCTACCTTGTTCTAATCTGATTGGTCAGATGTTTGTTGTTGACATAGAGATGGTAGATGGTTGGAAGCAAACCGAAAGTGGTTGAGTTGACGCATGGCTGTGAAGTTGGTCAGTTGATCATTGAATTTGAGCCATCCGAAACCCTCAAACTACAATAAAAGACAAGAATAAGTGGGAGGAACAATGATGATCGTATAAATGTAGAGAAAGTTGACCTCCTGGCAGGACAGAATGAACTCATCCAGAGTGACTACTCCATCTCTGTTCTTGTCCATCTTCTGAAAGAAGGCATCCACATGTTGTTTGGGAGTGTCTGTCTTCAGGGCAGGGTAGGTGTACTTCCCCATCATATCATATATCGCTCTGACGATGTCTGTCATCTCCTATAAAACACACACACAAAATACATAAAACCGCAGCATATGAAGCAAAATATATACAATAATATTTGCCTGTCATTGTTAAATGGTGAAATAACCACACGCAATGTTTAAGTATACACACACCTCCTTGTTGATGTAGCCATCTCTGTTGATGTCGTACAGGTTGAATGTCCACGTCAGCTTCTCCCTGACTGAACCCCTCAGCAGGGTGGACAAAGCCATGATAAAGTCCTGGAGGAGGGAGAGAGTGACAGAATGAGACACCGTAACACGGAGAACAAGAAGAAGAATGATCCAGAAAACAAAAAGGGTTAGTCATCTGATGATTGTGAGGAAGAGAAAGAGAGAGAGTAGAGAGACAGTAGAGGAATGTTAACCTCAAACTTGACGGATCCACTGTGTGCTGAGTCAAAGGCGTTGAAAAGGTAGTGTGCGTAGGTACTGGCATCTGCAGAGCATTGGAGAGAAGAGATACACTATGTATACAAAGGTATGTGGACATCCCTTCAAATTAGTGGATTTGGCTATTTCAGCCACACCCATTGCTGACAGGCGTATAAAATTGAGCACACCGCCATGCAATTTTCCTAGACAAACTTTGGCAGTAGAATGGCCTTACTGAAGAGCGCAATGACTTTCAACGTGGCACTGTCATATGATGCCACCTTTCCAACAAGTCAGTTCGTAAAATGTCTGCCCTGCTAGACCTGGCCCGGTCAACTGTAAGTGCTGTTATTGTGAAGTGGAAACTTCTAGGAGCAACAACAGCTCAGCCGCGAAGTGGTAGACCACACAAGCTCACAGAACGAGACCGGCGAGTGCTGAAGAGCGTAGCGCGTAAAAATTGTCTGTCCTCGGTTGCAACACTCACTATTGAGTTCCAAACTGCCTCTGGAAGCAACGTCAGCACAATAACTGTTAGTCGGGAGCTTATAAAATCGGTTTCCATGGCCGAGCAGCCGCACACAAGCCTAAGATCACCATGCGCAATGTCAAGCGTCGGCTGGAGTGGTGTAAAGCTCGCCGCCATTGGGCTATGGAGCAGTGGAAACGCGTTCTCTGGAGTGATGAATCACGCTTCACCAGCTGGCAGTCTGACGGATGAATCTGGGTTTGGCGGATGCAAGGAGAACCCTACCTGCCCCAATGCATAGTGCCAACTGTAAAGTTCGGTGGAGGAGGAATAATGGTCTGGGGCTGTTTTTCATGGTTTGGGCTAGGCCCCTTAGTTCCAGTTAAGGGAAATCTTAATGCTACAGAATAAAATAACAATGCCCCCGCGGACAAAGCGAGGTCCATACAGAAATGATTTGTCGACATTGGTGTGGAAGAACCTGCCTGCACAGAGCCCTGACCTCAACCCCATCTAACACCTTTGGGATGAATTGGAACGCCGACTGTGTGCCAGGCCTAATTGCCCAACATCAGTGAACAACCTCACTAATGCTCTTGTGGCTGAATGGAAGCAAGTCCCTGCAGCAATGTTCCAACATCTAGTGGAAAGCCTTCCCAGAAGAGTGGAGGCTGTCTTAGCAGCAAAGGGAGGACCAACTCTATTTTAATGCCCGTGGATTTGGAGTGAGATGTTGGACTAGCAGGTGTTCACATACTTTTGGTCATGTAATGTATGTATTACTCTTTATGTGCTCATAACACAAATCCACTACACAACTCAACACCTTTAAAGGTTATGTACACACAGACACAAACTCATTCCCTACCTCCATGGGGAAAGAACTGTGCGTATATTTGTTTGAAGGTGTCCTCATTCACCACCCCACTAGGGCACTCCTACGATGGAGAGAGAGGCAGAGAAAGACAGAGAAAATAGAGAGGAAAGAGAGAGATCAGCCATAGAGAGAGTGATGGACACTAAGTGATGAAGTAATGGAGAAATGGAGTGACACGCATAGATTGACTACATACGTTTTTGAAGCCTCGGTAGAGCACTTGCAGCTCTTGCTTGCTGAAGTTGGTCTGAGCCTCTAGTTTATCCAGCCCTTCTGGCCGATGACACACAATGCTCAACTCAAAATCATCATCTATTTTATCTAGAGAGAGAAAGAGCATCAATATCAGCAGAGGGAATTAACACAAAATGTTGCGTTTTCATCAGCTATGGAAAGGAGTAAAACTGTAGGTAGGGAGAGAGAGAGAAGGGAGGACACAATAGCACAGAGAGGAGATGGATCTCAGAGAGAGAGTGAGAGGTCATCCACCTCAGTAACCTGATCGTTAACAACTCATTACTGGTAATGCCAGAGGGGAGGAGACCAGAGGACACACACAACCAGGCTATTACATTTCGTCATGGTGGCAGAGCTGACTCTGTCAGTGCCACAGTGTCAGTGGCTCTAGCCCAAGGTGAGGTAGATCAGACATAACTCACCTGGGACAAGTGATACATGATGTTACAGGTGCTCTGTTAGAGTCACTGTTCAATGATACTGTACACTCTTAGAAAAAAAGGTGCTACCTAGAATCTGAAAGGGTTCTTTGGCTGTCCCAGTGGGAGAACCCATTGAAGAACGCTTTTTGGTTCCAAATAGAACACTCTTGGGTTACCTGGAACCAAAAAGGGTTTGCCTATGGGGACAGCCGTATAACCCTTTTGGAACCCTTTTTTCTAAGAATGTACAGTCACACAAAACCAGCCTTACACACAGGTAATAGTAGTACACTCATCCTCCTCTCTCTCAATACCCATGGCTATATTCATTCATATGGAAAGGTTTTACTATGCAGAAATCGGAGAGACCCTTTTAGCTCAGCAGTAGTAACATGCTGGGTCACTATCTGGGTTGTATATCCTGTCAGTGGTAACTACTCAGCCTCAACGTGGATAACCCCCAGTGGTAACTACTCACCATCAACGTGGATAACCCCAAGTGGTAACTACTCACCATCAACATGGATAACCCCCAGTGGTAACTACTCACCATCAACGTGGATAACCCCAAATGGTAACTACTCACCATCAACATGGATAACCCCCAGTGGTAACTACTCACCATCAATGTGGATAACCCCCAGTGGTAACTACTCCCCATCAACGTGGATAACCCCAAGTGGTAACTACTCACCATCAACATGGATAACCAACAGTGGTAACTACTCACCATCAATGTGGATAACCCCCAGTGGTAACTACTCACCCTCAACGTGGATAACCCCAAGTGGTAACTACTCACAATCAACGTGGATAACCCCCAGTGGTAACTACTCACCATCAATGTGGATAACCCACAGTGGTAACTACTCAGCATCAATATGGATAACCCCCCGTGGTAACTACTCAGCCTCAACGTGGATAACCCCAAGTGGTAACTACTCACCATCAACATGGATAACCCCCAGTGGTAACTACTCACCATCAACGTGGATAACACCCAGTGGTAACTACTCACCCACAACATGGATAAACCCCAGTGGTAACTACTCACCCACAACGTAGATAACCCCCAGTGGTAGCTACTCAGCCCCAATGTGGACAACCCCCAGCAGTAACTACTCACCCACAATGTGGATAACCCCCAGTGGTAACTACTCACCAACAACGTGGATAACCCCCAGTGGTAACTACTCACCCTCAACATAGATAACACCCAATGGTAGCTGCTCAGCCTCAACATGGACAACCCCCAGTGGTAACTACTCACCATCAACGTGAATAACCCACAGTGGTAACTACTCACCCTCAACGTGGATAACCCCCAATGGTAGCTACTCAGCCTCAACGTGATAACCCCCAGTGGTAAAATCTCAGCCACAACATTGATAACCCCCAGTGGTATCTGCTCACCATCAATGTGAATAACCCCCAGTGGTAACTACTCACCCACAACGTGGATAACCCCCAGTGGTAACTACTCACCCTCAATGTGGATAACCCCCAGTGGTATCTGCTCACCATCAATGTGAATAACCCCCAGTGGTAACTACTCACCCACAACATGGATAACCCCAAGTGGTAACTACTCACCCACAACATGGATAACCCCCAATGGTAACTACTCACCCACAACGTAGATAACCCGCAGTGGTAACTACTCGCCCTCAATGTGGATAACCCCCAGCAGTAACTACTTACCCACAATGTGGATAACCCCCAGTGGTAACTACTCACCCTCAACATGGATAACCCCCAATGGTAGCTGCTCAGCCTCAACGTGGACAACCCCCAGTGGTAACTACTCACCCACAACGTAGATAACCCCCAGTGGTAGCTACTCAGCCCCAATGTGGACAACCCCCAGCAGTAACTACTCACCCACAATGTGGATAACCCCCAGTGGTAACTACTCACCCTCAACATGGATAACACCCAATGGTAGCTGCTCAGCCTCAACGTGGACAACCCCCAGTGGTAACTACTCACCATCAACGTGAATAACCCGCAGTGGTAACTACTCACCCTCAACGTGGATAACCCCCAATGGTAGCTACTCAGCCTCAACGTGATAACCCCCAGTGGTAACATCTCAGCCTCAACGTGGATAACCCCCAGTGGTAACTACTCAGCCTCAACGTGGATAACCCCTAGTGGGAGCTACTCACCATCAATGTGGATAACCCCCAGTGGTAACAACTCACCCACAACGTGGATAACCCCCAGTGGTAACTACTCACCCACAACGTAGATAACCCGCAGTGGTAACTACTCGCCCTCAACGTGGATAACCCCGAGTGGTAACTACTCACCCTCAACGTGGATAACCCCCAGTGGTAACTACTCACCCTCAATGTGGATAACCCCCGTGGTAACTACTCACCCACAACGAGGATCACCCCCAGTGGTAACTACTCACCCTCAACGTGGATAACCCCCAGAAGGTGCAGTAGTTTAACCCCCACAGATCAGTACTCTAATAGTTATGGAATGGAGACATCTCCCCTCATCTTCTCCCTCCTCATTATCCATCTATCTCTCAGGTGCTTCTTTTCTCTTTCTATACCCCCTGTTCTCCTCTGTCTGTACTTATCTAAACATTCTATATACCTGTCCTGCTCTCTGTCTCACTCATTCCCCTCTGTCCCTACCTCTGTATCCCCTCTCACTGACTGCATTCACTATCCTTCTACCTGCCTCTCTCTTCTTTCTCTCACCCTGTCCTTCACTTTATGTCAGTGGCTCTCACTCCCTCTATCCCCAGTTTCCTTCTCCCTCATTCTCTCATTCCCATTCTCTTTCTCTCTGTTTATTAACAGAATGTCTTTCAGTCTCAGGATGGACACCACCTACGAGATGAGAGCTGATCCACTGATCCTACCAGAACAACGATACACTCACCTTCAACCTGCCAGCCGTGTGTGTGTTGATGAGTGAGGGCATTTTTCACTGTACAGTACAATGTAGCTGTGCTTAACTTGCCTGAAAGTAACTTTGCTAAACTGTCATTATATCCGTTCAACGATACCCAACAATGACACAAGTAATTGTCCCCCATGTAGACCAACCAGTCAGCCCCAATAGTTATTATTATTATCAATCAAATACATCCCGCTCCATGAAGATAGTCAAATCTACTTGTAGTAATCACAATCTACCAGTAGAGGGAGGCAGACAGTTTTGCCAGATCAGATCCCTGATGGTCATTGTGACGTTCCTTTTCCCCCTTTCATGTTAACATCTTGTATTCTCTCATATTGGCCTGGTGGTGTTGTTTCCAGAACCTCACTGACCATGAGAAAGCAAACACTCCAGGAGTCATATCAGGCTTTTATTATTGAGTATATAATCCAGACTCTTTCTCTAATTTTCTCTCCCTTTTCCTCTCTCTTCCCTCTCTCCCTTTCTCACCTCTCCCCCTCTTCCCTCTCTCTCCCCTCTCTCCCTTTCCCCCTCTCCCTTTCTCCCTTTCTCCCCCTCCTGTTCTCTTCCCTCTCTCTCGTTCTACTCAAACTGATCCCTGTAATCCTTCCATATGAGACGCTCGTTTGCATTTTCTGAGTTAGCCTAATCTGTGGCGTCCCCCAGCGACCACAACAGCTGCCTCTCATTTGCCACTTATCAGTGAAGAGCGCTCTCTAAGAAGCAGAACCACTACTCTGACATCACAACACTGAGCAGGTATATGGATGGCACACACCCATATTACACACTATTACACACACACACACCAATAGATTTACACAGCATTACACCATACACTCACAACCAGTGGAGAAAAGATACTGCATTCTAAATTCCATTTTACTAAAGCAACTGTGCGACTTCAGGCCAGGGTGACACAAATGTACCTAAACCTACACTTTGCATGCCTTACGGTCACCCTTCACTCACACCAAAAAATCACTGGGAAATTTTAAGCAGTGTTACTGCTAATTTACGTAATCACTGGCCTTTTGAATTGCTCACAAGTCCAAAAATGACAGACAGAGTGACATCTCCACATATTCTTAGAAAAGTGCAAAAGAAACACATCCACTATTAAAAACTGGCAGACACACAAATTCAGTGACTCAGAAAAGCAGACCCACACACACCATTGCACTAAATATTACGCTAATGCCATGACACAGTCAGTGTGAAATGCATTAGAGTGGCGTTTGTCTGCTCATCCCAACGGACAAGAAGAGATGCGTCTGCTATCAACACATGAAGACAAAAAGCACTGTAGTAGATAGTCAATTGAGACTGTCGTCACAGGATGTCTTGGCTAATAGGCACTCTCACACCCTGCAATACTCTGTATGAGCATTGGGGAGAGAAGGAATGTGAGAGAGGATGGGAGGGAGGGAGGGAGGGAAGGAAGGGGATTAGAGCAAAAAGAGGGATGTAAAAGGGTTGGGATGAGAGTGAGGAGAAAGATGTAGATGATGAATCAGAGTGTGTGGGAGAAAAGAACGAAGAAGTGATAAAAACAGAAAGAAAGGTGGAATGAGTAGGAGGGGGAAGCAAAACAGAGAGGGGGGGTGGAATTGGGGACAAGAAGGAGAGGATGACAGCAAGAGAGAGGGAGAAGAGAGACAGGGAGACAGAGGGAGATATGGAGAAAGAGAGAGAGAGAGAGACAGACAGAGACAGAGGGAGATGGGGAGAGAGAGATATGGAGAGAGATATGACAGAGAAAGGAAGACGAGATAGGGTTTGGGAGACAAGAAGGCAGGAAAAGACAGAGAGGGACAGAAAAGATGACCGAGGGAGAGAGGGAGAGTGGCAGGGAGAGAGAAGAGTAAGACAACATTGCTGCAGGGAGCCCGAGTGAGGGATGGAAGTATGGGGGCGGAGGAGAAGTAATGACACATTCACCAGAGAGAAAAAGCCATCAAAAGCTTCTGTCGGAGCTGGCTGTCATCAGCCCCATGTCACTAAGACCCTGTCAGACTGACTGTTACAGAGAAGAGACACACACACACTGTCACAGAGATAACATGCATCAGAAAACATCAGAGAGATAGGATAACCCACCTCCACAGCACAGCTAAAATAAAGTGGTGATCCTAACTGACCTACAACAGGGAATTTTTACTAGGATTAAATGTCAGGAATTGTGAAAAACTGAGTTTAAATGAATTTGGCTAAGGTGTATGTAAACTTCCGACTTCAACTGTATTTACTGTATATTAAATATATTTTTTAAAGGGGAACCCTTTTTGGTTCCAGGTAGAACCCTTTCCACAAAGGTTTCTTCATGGAACCCAAAATAGTTCTACCTGGAACCAAAAAAGGTTCTACCTGGAACCCTTTTTTTCTAAAAGTGTAGCATACATCGTTGATATGACAAGATAGATAAGTAAGGAACAAGACAGATATTCAAAATGTTTTTTTTTGTCCATCATCTGTCTACACACAATACCCCATAATGACAAACCAAAAACTGGTTTGTAGAAATGTTTGAAAATGAATAAGTTAAATCAACTGAAATATCACATTTACATCTCTATTTGTCTTGTTCCTTCCTTAAGGCTGTAACGTAATTTTTGGGGGAAAAAGTCAAGGGGTCTGAATAGTTTCTGAGTGCACTGTATGTAAGGAACAAGACAGATATGGATGGAACAAGACAGATAGGAAGGAACAAGACAGATACGAAGGAACAAGACAGATAGGAAAGAACAAGACAGATAGGGAAGGAACAAGACAGATAGGAAGGAACAAGACAGATAGAGAAGGAACAAGACAGATAGGGAAGGAACAAGATAGATATGGAAGGAACAAGACAGATAGGAAGGAACAAGACAGATAGAGAAGGAACAAGACAGATAGGGAAGGAACAAGAGATAGGGAAGGAACAAGAGATAGGGAAGGAACAAGACAGATATGGATGGAACAAGACAGATAGGAAGGAACAGGACAGATAGGGATGGAACAAGATAGATATGGAAGGAATAAGACAGATAGGAAGGAACAAGACAGATAGAGAAGGAACAAGACAGATAGGAAGGTACAAGACAGATAGGAAGGAACAAGACAGATAGGAAGGTACAAGACAGATAGGAAGGAACAAGACAGATAGGAAGGTACAAGACAGATAGGAAGGAACAGGACAGATAGGAAGGAACAAGACAGATAGGAAGGAACAAGACAGATAGGAAGGAACAAGACAGATAGGAAAGAACAAGATAGATAGGGAAGGAACAAGACAGATAGGAAGGTACAAGACAGATAGGAAGGAACAAGACAGATATGGATGGAACAAGACAGATAGGAAGGAACAAGACAGATAGGGAAGGAACAAGACAGATACGAAGGAACAAGACAGATAGGGAAGGAACAAGACAGATAGGAAGGAACAAGACAGATAGAGAAGGAACAAGACAGATAGGGAAGGAACAAGATAGATATGGAAGGAACAAGACAGATAGGAAGGAACAAGACAGATAGGGAAGGAACAAGACAGATAGGGAAGGAACAAGAGATAGGGAAGGAACAAGACAGATAGGAAGGAACAAGACAGATAGGAAGGTACAAGACAGATAGGAAGGAACAGGACAGATAGGAAGGAACAAGACAGATAGGAAGGAACAAGACCGACAGGAAGGAACAAGACAGATAGGGAAGGAACAAGACAGATATGGATGGAACAAGGCAGATAGGAAGGAACAAGACCGACAGGAAGGAACAAGACAGATAGGGAAGGAACAAGACAGATAGGGAAGGAACAAGACAGATGGGAACGAACAAGAGATAGGGAAGGAACAAGACAGATAGAGAAGGAACAAGACAGACAGGAAGGAACAAGACAGATAGGGAAGGAACAAGACAGATAGGGAAGGAACAAGATAGATATGGAAGGAACAAGACAGATAGGAAGGAACAAGACAGATAGAGAAGGAACAAGACAGATAGGGAAGGAACAAGACAGATAGGGAAGGAACAAGACAGATAGGGAAGGAACAAGACAGATAGCGAAGGAACAAGACAGATAGGGAAGGAACAAGAGATAGGGAAGGAACAAGACAGATAGGAAGGAACAAGACAGATATGGATGGAACAAGACAGATAGGGAAGGAACAAGATAGATATGGAAGGAACAAGACAGATAGGAAGGAACAAGACAGATAGAGAAGGAACAAGACAGATAGGAAGGAACAAGACAGATAGGGAAGGAACAAGAGATAGGGAAGGAACAAGACAGATAGGAAGGAACAAGACAGATATGGATGGAACAAGACAGATAGGGAAGGAACAAGATAGATATGGAAGGAACAAGACAGATAGGAAGGAACAAGACAGATAGAGAAGGAACAAGACAGATAGGAAGGAACAAGACAGATAGAGAAGGAACAAGACAGATAGGGAAGGAACAAGATAGATATGGAAGGAACAAGACAGATAGGAAGGAACAAGACAGATAGGGAAGGAACAAGACAGATAGGGAAGGAACAAGAGATAGGGAAGGAACAAGACAGATAGGAAGGAACAAGACAGATAGGAAGGTACAAGACAGATAGGAAGGAACAGGACAGATAGGAAGGAACAAGACAGATAGGAAGGAACAAGACCGACAGGAAGGAACAAGACAGATA
>CM059784.1:17177500-17322500 GCA_030435695.1 Brachymystax lenok tsinlingensis
TAAGAATGCTGTTCATCGACTACAGCTCAGCATTTAACACCATAGTTCCCTCCAAGCTTGTCATTAAGCTCGAGACCCTGGGTCTCGACTCCAGCCCTGTGCAACTGGGTCCTGGACTTCCTGACGGGCCGGCCCCAGGTGGTGAGGGTAGGAAACAACATCTCCACCCCGCTGATTCTCAACACTGGGGCCCCACAAGGGTGCGTTCTCAGCCCTCTCCTGTACTCCCTGTTTACCCATGACTGTGTGGCCAAGCACGCATCCAACTCAATCATCAAGTTTGCTGACGACACTACAGTGGTAGGCTTGATTACCAACAACGACGAGACGGCCTACAGGGAGGAGGTGAGGGCCCTCGGAGTGTGGTGTCAGGAAAATAACCTCTCACTCAATGTCAACAAAACAAAGGAGATGATCGTGGACTTCAGGAAACAGGAGAGGGAGCACCCCCCTATCCACATCGAGGGGACAGTAGTGGAGAAGGTGGAAAGTTTTAAGTTCCTCGGCGTACACATCACGGACAAACTGAATTGGTCCACCCACACAGACAGCGTGGTGAAGAAGGCGCAACAGCGCCTCTTCAACCTCAGGAGGCTGAAGAAATTTAGCTTGTCACTCACAAACTTCTACAGATGCACAATCGAGAGCATCCTGTCGGGCTGTATCACCGCCTGGTACGGCAACTGCTCCGCCCACAACCGTAAGGCTCTCCAGAGGGTAGTGAGGACTGCACAACGCATCACCGGGGGTAAACTACCTGCCCTTCAGGACACCTACACCACCCGATGTCACAGGAAGGCCAAAAAGATCATCAAGGACAACAACCACCCGAGCCACTGCCTGTTCACCCCGCTATCATCCAGAAGGCGAGGTCAGTACAGGTGCATCAAAGCTGGGACCGAGAGACTGAAAAACAGCTTCTACCTCAAGGCCATCAGACTGTTAAACAGCCATCACTAACATTGAGTGGCTGCTGCTAACATACTGACTGTGGGGTGTGGGGAAGGGGGAGAGGAGTGTGGAAGGGGGAGAAGGAGTGTGGGGAAGGGGGGAAGGGGGAGAGGAGTGTGGGGAAGGGGGGAGAGGAGTGTGGGGAAGGGGGAGATGGAGTGTGGGGAAGGGGGAGAAGGAGTGTGGGGAAGGGGGAGATGGAGTGTGGGGAAGGGGGAGAAGGAGTGTGGGGAAGGGGGAGATGGAGTGTGGGGAAGGGGAGATGGAGTGTGGGGAAGGGGAGATGGAGTGTGGGGAAGGGGAGAAGGAGTGTGGGGAGTGGAGGAAGGGGGAGTGGGTGGAATGGGGGAGAGGAGTGTGGGGAAGGAGGGAGCCTGAGTGTGACAGTTCCGGTCAAGTGAGCCAAGTGCTCTTTTATGACTAATACATTAGGAATCTTAATGAGTTAATCCACAGAATGAGACTAAAGAATGCTAGTTATAAAAATGGTATAACAATTACCATACATAGGAATATAAACTGAGTATACAGAACATTAGAAACACCTTCCTAGTAGTGTGTGGGGAAGGGGGGAGAGGAGTTTGGGGAAGGAGGGAGAGAAGGAGTGTGGGGAAGGGGGGAGAAGGGGTGTGGGGAAGGGGGAGCGAAGAGTGTGAGGAAGGGGGAGAGGAGTTTGGGGAAGGAGGGAAAGAAGGAGTGTGGAGAAGGGGGAGAGGAGTGTGGGGAAGGGGGAGAGGAGGAGTGTGGGGAAGGGGGGAGAGAAGGAGTGTGGGGAAGGGGGAGAGAAGGAGTGTGGGGATGGGGGAGAGAAGGAGTGTGGGGATGGGGGAGAGAAGGAGTGTGGGGAAGGGGGAGAGAGGGAGTGTGGGGATGGGGGAGAGAAGGAGTGTGGGGATGGGGGAGAGAAGGAGTGTGGGGATGCGGGGAGAAGGAGTGTGGGGAATGGGGAGAGAGAAGGAGTGTGGGGATGCGGGGAGAAGGAGTGTGGGGAATGGGGAGAGAGAAGGAGTGTGGGGAATGGGGAGAGAGAAGGAGTGTGGGGATGCGGGGAGAAGGAGTGTGGGGAATGGGGAGAGAGGGAACAAAGAACTATGCTTGCCAAGGCCATTAGTCAAGAAGCAACTTTAACCAACGAACATCATTATAGCACTGCACCTTTCTAAAGATATCACAGCACCCAACACATCTTCCTGCAGCACTGCACCTTTCTAAAGATATCACAGCACCCAACACATCTTCCTGCAGCACTGCACCTTTCTAAAGATATCACAGCACCCAACACATCTTCCTGCAGCACTGCACCTTTCTAAAGATATCACAGCACCCAACACATCTTCCTGCAGCACTGCACCTTTCTAAAGATATCACAGCACCCAACACATCTTCCTGCAGCACTGCACCTTTCTAAAGATATCACAGCACCCAACACATCTTCCTGCAGCACTGCACCTTTCTAAAGATATCACAGCACCCAACACATCTTCCTGCAGCACTGCACCTTTCTAAAGATATCACAGCACCCAACACATCTTCCTGCAGCACTGCACCTTTCTAAAGATATCACAGCACCCAACACATCTTCCTGCAGCACTGCACCTTTCTAAAGATATCACAGCACCCAACACATCTTCCTGCAGCACTGCACCTTTCTAAAGATATCACAGCACCCAACACATCTTCCTGCAGCACTGCACCTTTCTAAAGATATCACAGCACCCAACACATCTTCCCGCGGCTAGTTAACGCCTAAACCTAACCTGGGAACGATACAGAGAACTAACCAAACACTTTGAAATATGACGTTTGGAACAACTTTGAAATATGACGTTTGGAACAACTTTGAAATATGACGTTTGAGAAAAATGGATGAACGTCTAATTGTGACGTGAGAGCCTGTTGGTGTGTGTTGTATTGTCTGTGCCTCTGAAAAGCTTGGTGAGAGAGAGAGAGAGAGAGAGAGAGAGAGAGAGAGAGAGAGATAGGAGGATCAAACGTGAATTAATGAATAAGCATATAGAGAGAACTGGAAAGGAGGGATGACATGAAAAGAAGCTGATGAAGCTGATGAAGAAGTCAATCAGACCAAAGAGCCTTTGAAAAGCAACACATCCCTCAGACTTCAGACACACTCATGTCTACTTAGACAAAATATTATGCCTCTCTTTATCTCACAGACAGTTCCTAAAAACTCTGGAAACGCATAGTGAAGTGTAGACAAAAGTATGTGGACACCCCTTCAAATTAGTGAATTTGGCTATTTCAGCCACACCCGTTGCTGACAGGTGTATACAATCAAGCACACCGCCATGCAATCTCCATAGACAAAACATTGTCAGTAGAATGGCCTTACTAAAGAGGTCCGTGACTTTCAATGTGGCACCGTCATAGGATGCCCGACCTCACTAATGTGCGTGGCTGAATGGAAGCAAGTCCCTGCAGTAATGTTCCAACATCTAGTGGAAAGCCTTCCCAGAAGAGATGAGGCTGTTATAGCAGCAAAGGGATGACCAACTCCATACTAATCTCCATGATTCTGGAATGAGATGTTCGACGAGCAGGAGTCCACATACACTACATGACAGGAAGTATCTTTATCAAGATAGACTTTGTGTGCCTTGAGACAAACAAATCTCTTCACATATCTCCTCACAAAATCAATTGCTCATTAATGTCCATTCCTTTCCTCCACAGTCCTCAGATATGGATCTACATCTGGGTGAATATTGTAAACCTTCATACGTCAAATTAATTCTGCATCAATTCCTTTCCTTCACCGTCTTAAAAATTCCTCAGACATCCGGTATTTATCCGGATAGACTTCACAAGCCTTGAGTCATGAATATTTCTCTTCAGAATACCAGTTTCACATCCTTATCTGTTCCTTTGACTCACAGTCCAAAAGTCAAGTCTTGCTGCATAGCTGTATCTCTCTGTCTCAGACCTTGCTTCCCAATGAGCACAAGACATTGAAAAGATTTTGAAAAATGTTGGTTGAAAACCAAACCATCTTTTCCAAGCCTTCTTTGTGACACATTTTGCTCACTGTGTTATCTCTATCTGTATACAGTAGTCATGATGAACCTTCCTTCAGATGATTGAGGATCCTAGTCCTATTGATGGGTCACCAACACTCTGAGACTGAGACAGAGAAGGTGACAGAGGGAATAGAGCTGCCATATTATCTGACACGCCTTGCTATTATTCTCATCTAACTGGAGATGCGATGTCTCTGCTCCTGGTGTTGTCTGTGACAGACTGGGTTGATGTCTTTATTCCTGGTGCTGTCTGTGACAGACTGGGTTGATGTCTCTGCTCCTGGTGCTGTCTGTGACAGACTGGGTTGATGTGATGTCTCTGCTCCTGGTGCTGTCTGTGACAGACTGGGTTGATGTGATGTCTCTGCTCCTGGTGCTGTCTGTGACAAACTGGGTTGATGTGATGTCTCTGCTCCTGGTGTTGTCTGTGACAGACTGGGTTGATGTCTCTGCTCCTGGTGCTGTCTGTGACAGACTGGGTTGATGTCTCTATTTCTGGTGCTGTCTGTGACAGACTAGGTTGATGTCTCTGCTCCTGGTGCTGTCTGTGACAGAATGGGTTGATGTCTCTGCTCCTGGTGTTGTCTGTGACAGACTGGGTTGATGTGATGTCTCTGCTCCTGGTGTTGTCTGTGACAGACTGGGTTGATGTGATGTCTCTGCTCCTGGTGCTGTCTGTGACAGACTGGGTTGATGTGATGTCTCTGCTCCTGGTGCTGTCTGTGACAGACTGGGTTGATGTGATGTCTCTGCTCCAGGTGCTGTCTGTGAAAGACTGGGGGCTCGGTTCAGAACAGAATCTCTTACTTTTCTGATTAGTTCGTAGCTTTGGGAGTACTGTGGGAGTGGGAGCAGGGAAGAAAGCAGTTCTGACAGTAAATCTAAGGTCGGTCGGTGCCATTTAAGATGAAGGAAGATTTTTTTTTTTTTGTCAACATGGCCTTATTTCTATTGCAGCATATTGGATGACTGTTGTTAATATTCCATTCACCCAGTTCAATGTAACATTGATAAGTTTAGGCTACTACATGATACTAGAATTTTCCCTATACGCATCATGAGGTTGCTACAACCTAGCCCATGAATGAAGGTTTACAACGTAGGTGCACACAGGTCGAGAGAAAGATTTGCGGTGACAGAAGACATTTCTTTCAACAGAATTGACGGAATGAATACACCCTTGATTACACTCAGACAGTTCACTTTCATAGCCACATATAAACAGCTCAATGTATTCTTTCTCGCATCTATGCGCTCTCCTCCTCTCAACGTTTCCCTTTGCTTGTGGACTTCAATGCACAACACATCAGTTGTATGTGACCAGGCGAAAAAAACTTTCCAAGCGAAACCTTCATATCATAACTGCTACAGACAGCCTACATCGTTGGTACCATATTAGCTTAAGTAACGTCATAGTCAACATAGCTAATAGAACTAATGCATTAGTAAGCCCTCTACAATCAGGCAGTACAGTGTACAGCCAGTAAGCAGTTTGTCAGTTACACCGGCAGGCCACTGTGGCAATGAATTAGTAGAACCAAAAGCTTACCTTGACTTGGAAGAGTTCAAGTGTTGGATGGTCATAACCAGCTCGCTAACATAGCATTCCTCTGTTTGAGTAGGCTAAACTAGCTAGCTGCCTTTGCTAGCTAAGTAAGTGAAAGGGGAAAATAAATGACGAAATAGCTCTCTCTCTCTCTCTTGCTCCTCCTTAATTTTTGAAGAGATTAATTTGTTCAAAACTGTTCAATTTTGTCTTTCTCTCTCTTTGAGTGAACTACTCACCACAGTTTATGGACTGTAGTGCTAGCTAGCTGTAGCTTATGCTTTCAATACTAGATTCATTCTCTGATCCTTTGATTTGGTGTACATGTCAGTTCATGCTGCAAGAGCTCCAACAGGTTGGAGGACGTCCTCCGGAAGTTGTCATAATTACTGTGTAAGTCTATGGAAGGGGGTGAGAACCAAGAGCCTCCTAGGTTTTGTATTGAAGTCAATGTACCCAGAGGAGGATGGAAGCTAGCTGTCCTCTGGGTACTCCATGGTGCTACCCTACAGAGTGCTGTTGAGGGTAATGTAGAACTTCATTGCAAAACAGTATATTTTAATCAATTATCTGGTGACGTGAATATATTTAGTATAGTTTTATCTAAAAATGAGAACTTTTTAAATGTTTCACTATTTTATTTGTAAGAAATTCACTGTGGAGGATGGTACTCCCTTTCCTCCTCTGAGGAGCCTCCACTGAAGGGCACACATGTGGAGATACACACACCAACCATACAGAACCATACAGTGTAAGTAATTTCTGCAATTTAGATGAATATTTACACCCATGTTGTAGCACATAGCTCATTCCAATAGCACTGGGCAGGGACATCACTCTTCTTAGAAATTCGGTCTAGAGATTTAGGATGTTTGAATATTTCTGATGTCCCTAATCTCCTCAGCTTTAACTTCTCACATCTACATTCCTGGCGGTCAGAAATGTTCAGCCCCCTATCTCTGGGGCCAATGACATTTGCATAGAAAATGTTTCTTATTCATTAAGCACCAACACGTTTCAGCACACCAGCTTTAATCAGGGTGCCTTTCACATGACTGAACAGGCTTCTCACATGACTCACTCAGGCTCCTCTGGGATTGGATATGAAATGAATAGAGACTGGAAACTCTGTGGCAAATTTAGTGGAGGATAGTGAATTTAAGCTTGGCTACCACTCAACAATCACACCCACACACATCAAGGAATTTATACTGAACAAAAATATAAACACAACATGCAATAATTTTAAAGATTTTTACTGAGTTACAGTTCAAATAAGGAAATCAGTCATTTGAAATAAATTCATTAGGCCCTAATCTATGGATTTCACGTGTTTGGGAATAAAGACATACATCTGTTGGTCACAGATACCTTCAAAAAAGGTAGGGGCGTGGATCAGAAAACCAGTCAGTATCTGGTGCGACTGAGGCCTGTGGAATGTTGTCCCACTCCTCTTAAATGGCTGTGCGAAATTGCTGTATATTAGCAGGAACTGTAACACTCTGCCGATCCAGAGCATCCCAAACATGCTCCATGGGTGACATGTCTGGTGACATCAGCAAACCACTCGCCCACACAACACCATCCACGTGGCCTGCGGTTGTGAGGCCAGTTGGACGTACTGCACAATTATCAAAAAGGACGTTGGCGGTGGCTTATGGTAGAAAAATTAACATTAAATTCTCTTGTGGACATTCCTGCAGTCAGCATGTCAATTGCACGCTCCCTCAAAACTTGAGACATCTATGGCATTGTGTTGTGTGACAAAACTTTTATTGTCCCCAGAATAAGGTGCACATGTGTAATGATCATTCTGTTTAATTAGCTTCTTGATATGCCACACCCGTCAGGTGGTGGATTATCTTGGCAAAGGATAAATGCTCGCTAACAGGGATGTAAACAAATTAGCTTTTTGTTAGTGTGGAACATTTCTGGGATCTTTTATTTCAGCTCATGAAACATGGGACCAACACTTTACATGATGCGTTTATATTTTTGTTCAGTGAAAATACAGTACACAGACACCGGAAAATGCATGCGCACACGTGAATACACACATGCACGCGTGCACAGACAGACATGCACTTGCATGCACACACACCCACACACTCACAAACACAGTGCTGTGGGCAGTGGATTATCACCCCTTGATAGAGCCATGTGACTAATAAAGCTCTTTGGCAGTTCTAACACAGTGCTGTGGGCAGTAGATTATCACCCCTGGATGGAGCCATGTGACTAGTAAAGCTCTTTGGCAGTTCTAACACAGTGCTGTGGGCAGTGGATTATCACCCCTGGATAGAGCCATGTGACTAATAAAGCACTTTGGCAGTTATAACAGTGCTGTGGGCAGTTGATTATCACCCCTGGATGGAGCCATGTGACTAGTAAAGCTCTTTGGCAGTTCTAACACAGTGCTGTGGGCAGTGGATTATCACCCCTGCATAGAGCCATGTGACTAGTAAAGCTCTTTGACAGTTCTAACACAGTGCTGTGGGCAGTAGATTATCACCCCTGGATAGAGCCATGTGACTAATAAAGCTCTTTGGCAGTTCTAACTGATCCTTGTGGTGTCTGTTGATGTGAGGGGATGAGGGGGGTTACTGATGAAGCTGGAGGAGCAGAGAGGAGCGGAGAGGGGAGGAGCAGAGAGGAGAGGAGCAGAGAGGAGAGGAGCAGAGAGAAGAGGAGAGGAGCTGAGAGGAGCAGAGAGGGGCAGAGAGGAGAGGAGCAGAGAGGGGCAGAGAGGAGGGGAGCAGAGAGGAGAGGAGCAGAGAGAAGAGGAGAGGACAGGAGAGGAGAGGAGCGGAGCAGAGAGGAGAGGAGCAGAGAGGAGCAGAGAGGAGAGGAGCAGAGAGGAGAGGAGATGTGCTCTTCTAATGCTGCTGATGTAGCCTCTTTAGCCTGTGGCTGATGGAGATATTAACCCAAATACACACTCACTACACATACACTACCCTAGGCTAGATAGCCCCACACTGACAGAACAAGATTAGCCCAACACATGTTTCAAAGCCTGCGATAGCTTAGAGTAGCATGCAGTGTGGATGTCCCTATCAGACCTGATAACGACAGATAGAGGAAGTTTGAATATAGAGTGAGAAGAAGTGAGAAAGAGAACAGGGAAGAGAAATTGTTTGACAGTGAGTGTGTGAGAGAGAGAAGAGGGATGAGAAATTGTTTGACAGAGAGAGCAAACTAGAATGCTATTTGGCCCTAAACAGAGAGTACACAGTGGCAGAATACCTGGCCACTGTGACTGACCCAAACTTAAGGAACGCTTTGACTATGTACAGACTCTGCCGTAGGCAGACCTGACTCTCAGAGAAGACAGGCTATGTGCACAATGCCCACAAAATGAAGTGGAAACTGAGCTGCACTTCCTAACCTCCTGACAAATGTATGACCATATTAGAGACACATATTTCCCTCAGATTACACAGACCCACAAATAAATAAAAAAATTATCAAATTTTGATAAACTCCCATATCTACTGGGTGAAATACCTCAGTGTGCAATCACAGCAGCAAAATGTGTGACCTGTTACCACAAGAAAAGGGCAACCAGTGAAGAACAAACACCATTGTAAATACAACCCATTATTTATTTTCTCTTTTTTACTTTAACTATTTGCACATCATTACAACACTGTATATAGACATAATATTTTAAATGTCTTTATTCTTTTGGAACTTTTGTGAGTGTAATATTTACTGTTCATTTTTTATTGTTTATTTCACTTTGTTTTTATCTATTTCACTTCTTTTGGCAATGTAAACCCTTGATTTTAATTGAGATGGGTTTCTTGTTGCTATGTTTTTGTTGTTATGGGAAATCATTCCTGTTGGAAGTAGTGTGCTGTGAGGTGACAGAAGATAAGTGCATCATGTTCCCTGAGGCTCTTCAGAAGAAGCCATCTGTTATTATTGCCAGAGCTATGACCTCCTGCTGTACTGACTAAGATCTACACCTCTCAGCAGACCTCTGTTAACCTCCTCTCTCTCTCTACATCTACCTTGGTTAACCTCCTCTCTCTACGTCCATCTACCTTCTCTGTTAACCTCCTCTCTCTCTCTACATCTACCTTGGTTAACCTCCTCTCTCTACGTCCATCTACCTTCTCTGTTAACCTCTTCTCTCTACCTCTATCTTCCTACCTCTGTTAACCTCCTCTCTCTACCTGTATCTTCCTACCTCTGTTAACCTCCTCTCTCTACCTGTATCTTCCTACCTCTGTTAACCTCCTCTCTCTACCTTTATCTACCTTCTCTGTTAACCTCCTCTCTCTACCTCTGTTAACCTCTTCTCTCTACCTCTACCTACCTCTGTTAACCTCTATCTACCTACCTCTGTTAAGATCCTCTCTCTACCTGTATCTACCTACCTCTGTTAACCTCTATCTACCTACCTCTGTTAAGATCCTCTCTCTACCTGTATCTACCTACCTCTGTTAAGATCCTCTCTCTACCTGTATCTACCTACCTCTGTTAACCTCTATCTACCTACCTCTGTTAACCTCTTCTCTCTACCTCTATCTACCTACCTCTGTTAACCTCATCTCTCTACCTCTATCTACCTACCTCTCTCTACCTCTATCTACCTACCTCTGTTAACCTCATCTCTCTACCTCTATCTACCTACCTCAGTTAACCTCCTCTCTCTACCTCTATCTACCTACCTCTGTTAACCTCCTCTCTCTACCTCTATCTACCTACCTCTGTTAACCTCCTCTCTCTACCTCTATCTACCTACCTCTGTTAACCTCATCTCTCTACCTCTATCTACCTACCTGTTTTCTCCTCTCTCTACCTCTATCTACCTACCTCTGTTAACCTCATCTCTCTACCTCTATCTACCTACCTCTGTTAACCTCTTCTCTTCTGCTTTTTGGTAGGTTTCCAAACTACATTCCTTCCGTCTATAGCATTTCTCAATATTACTCAGTTCCTTTGGCGTTGATGCCTCATGATTGAGTATTGCTCTGTTCAAGTGGACTGTGATTTTGCTGTGGTCTGATAGGGGTGTCAGTGGGCTGACTGTGAATGCTCTGAGAGACTCTGTGTTGAGGTCAGTGATAAAGTAGTCTACAGTACTACTGCCAAGAGATGAGCTATAGGTATACCTACCATAGGAGTCCCCTCGAAGCCTACCATTGACTATGTACATACCCAGCGTGCTACAGAGCTGCAGGAGTTGTGACCCGTTTTTGTTGGTTATGTGGTCATAGTTGTGCCTAGGGGGGCAAATGGGGGAGGGAATGATGTCAACTCCAGGTAGATGTTTGTCCAACTGTGTGCTGAGGGTGTTGGGTTCTTGTCCAGTTCTGGCATCTAGGTCACCGCAGACTAGTACATGTCCCTGGGCCTAGAAATGATTGATTTCCCCCTCCAGGTAGAGAAGCTGTCTTTATTAAACTACGGGGATTCTAGTGGGGGGATGTAGGAAGCACACAGGAGGCCATTGTTCTCTGTTGAGATAATTTCCTTTTGAATTTCTAGCCAAATGTAAAATGTTCTTGTTTTGATTAATTTAATGGAGTGAGTTAGGTCTGCTCTATACCAAATTAGCATACCCCCTGAGTCCCTTCCCTGTTTCACACCTGGTAGTTTGGTGGATGGGACTACCAGCTCTCTGTAACCTAGAGGGCAACCAGTGGGTCCATCTCCTCTATACCAGGTTTCTTGTAGGATGACAATGTCTGTCTTTCCGATTTCTTTGATGAAGTCCAGGTTCCTGCTCTTTAGGCCAAAGGCAGATGACCTCAGGCCTTGGATATTCCAGGATGAGATAGTGAAGGCTTTGTGTTCCATAAAGTGTCCAATGTTGTCTGGTCATCTGGTACATTCCATTGGCTTGGGCTAGTGTAAGAGTGGGTCTTGGGCCTGTTTGCCCGCTCACGGCCTGGGCGTATGTGTGACTTCCATGTTGAGGCCCTCTTTGCGGGGGGTGGGGCGCATGGGGTGGGCAGGAGGGGGCATAGGTCTGATCTGAGAGGGCCTAAATGGGGTGTGAGCATGGTTGACTTGGGGCGGTGTTGATTGGTTGGGGTGGGGGTGTGTATGTGGCTGGTGGTGTTGTGGTCTGGATGTACAGTTGAAGTTGGAAATTTACATACACCTTAGCCAAATACATTTAAACTCAGTTTTTCACAATTCCTGACATGTAATCCTAGTAAATATTCCCCGTCTTAGGTCAGTTAGGATCACATCTTTATTTTAAGAATGTGAAATGTCAGAATAATAGTAGAGAGAATGATTTATTTCAGCTTTTATTTCTTTCATCACATTCCCAGTGGGTCAGAAGTTTACATCCACTCAATTAGTATTTGGTAGCAATGCCTTTAAATTGTTTAACTTGGGTCAAAGGTTTCGGATAGCCTTCGACAAGCTTCCCACAATATGTTGGGTGAATTTTGGCCCATTCCTCCCGACAGAGCTGGTGTAACTGAGTCAGGTTTGTAGGCCTCCTTGCTCGCACACACTTTTTCAGTTCTGCCCACACATTTTCTAGAGGATTTAGGTCATTTTCCCATGATGTCAAGCAAAGAGGCACTGAGCTTTAAGATAGGCCTTGAAATACACCCACAGGTACACCTCCAATTGACTCAAATGATGTCAATTAGCCTATCAGAAGCTTCTAAAGCCATGACATAATTTTCTGGAATTTTCCAAGCTGTTTAAAGGCACAGTCAACTTAGTGTATGTAAACTTCTGACCCACTGGAATTGTGATACAGTGAATTATAAGTGAAATAATCTGTCTGTAAACAATTATTGGAAAAATTGTGTCATGCAGAAAGTAGATGTTCCAACCAACTTGCCAAAACTATAGTTTGTTAACAAGAAATTGGTGGAGTGGTTGAAAAACGAGTTTTAATGACTCCAACCTAAGTGTATGTAAACTTCTGAATTCAACTGTAGGTCCTCTCGGCGTGGGTCCTCTATGTGTAGGTCCAGGACCCTAACCGCCCCCCCACTTATCAGATGGCCAGCGGAGGGACTGAAGGCTCCCCAAAGCTCTGGTGAACAGAAATAGAGATATAGCGCTATATATAAATAGTGTGCCGTTTGGGACGCACCCTCTGCTTCCGTTGAGCTAGATCCTGGAGGTTGAAGCTTCTGCAGGGATACACCATGTTTTTATGACATTCTGTTTCTTATGAGCTTGTAGCTCTGCTTTCTGCTATTGTAATTCTGTTCAAACTGTACCGTTTCAGATCTAGCATGTCCTGATTAAATACAGGAATAGATCATGGATTAACAGTTTATAGTAATGGATAATGCTCCTGTAGACCCAGTTTCTGTTGGTTTAGTATTTTTAGCTCTATGTATGGGAGTTCTATGCTCTCAAGTTCTGTGTCCAATGGTGAGTGACAATCTGTAGTCAGCAGACACGCCACAGCCAATGGCTGACGGATTACAGGAATTTCCTGAACACAACATAAGGGGCTAGAAAGATGCCCCTTAAGATCAACAGACAGACAGACACACACACACACACATGTACACCACACA
This sequence comes from Brachymystax lenok tsinlingensis, assembly GCA_030435695.1. Lineage (NCBI taxonomy): Eukaryota > Metazoa > Chordata > Actinopteri > Salmoniformes > Salmonidae > Brachymystax > Brachymystax lenok. Next base: position 17,190,547 of record CM059784.1, read on the forward strand.
CACTAGCATGCATGCAAGCACACACACACACAGACACACACACGCACACACAATTTCCTGTCCTTGTCAGACACTGGCAGACAGAACGCAGGTTTTGTTTTAATGAGCAGAAGCAGAGACGGGGAGGCTAGTGAATACCATCACCTTTTATAGACATTATCCCAACCCTCTCTATTTACCTTAGTAGACACACACACACACACACACACACACACACACACACACACAATGTGTATAGAAAACAGGAGAAGTTGACTATGGTATAGTGCTGATGCTGAAACCAAGTTGCTTATCCTCCCTGTAACTTTGCTCTGCTTTGGTGTCCAATATACATTTGTATATTATTCACTCACAGACTGCAGCCTACATGTAATCATATTCACTTACAGACTGTAGCCTACAAGTAATCATATTCACTCACAGACTGTAGCCTACAAGTAATCATATTCACTCACAGACTGTAGCCTACAAGTAATCATATTCACTCACAGACTGTAGCCTACAAGTAATCATATTCACTCACAGACTGTAACCTACATGTAATCATATTCACTCACAGACTGTAGCCTACATGTAATCATATTCACTCACAGACTGTAGCCTACAAGTAATCATATTCACTCACAGACTGTAGCCTACATGTAATCATATTCACTTAAAGACTCTAGCCTACATGTAATCATATTCACTCACAGACTGTAGACTACAAGTAATCATATTCACTCACAGACTGTAGACTACAAGTAATCATATTCACTCACAGACTGTAGCCTACATGTAAATGTAATCACATATGCATAAACAACTGATAAATCATGCATTGACACTGACACTAATGGATGCTAGTACATGCAGACACATATGTGCATAATTTAGCCCATACATACACTGAGTGTACAAAACGTGAAGAACACCTTCCTGATATTGAGTTTCATCCCCTTTTCGCCCTCAGAACAGACTCAAATCGTCAGGGCATAGACTCTACAAGGTGTGGAAAGCATTCCACAGGGATGCTGGCCCATGTTGACTCCAATGCTTCTCACAGTTGTGTCAAGTTGACTGGATGTCCTTTGAGTGGTGGACCATTCTTTATACACATAGGAAACTGTTGAGCGGGGGGGAAACAGCAGCTTTGCAGTTCTTGATACAAACCTGTGGGCCTGGCACCAACTAACATACCCAATTCAAAAGCACTTAAATCTTTTCTCTAGCCCATTCTGAATGGCACACATACACAATCCATGTCTCAATGGTCTCAAAGCTTAAACATCCTTCTTTAACCTGTCTCCTCCCCTTCATCTACTGTACACTGATTGAAGTGGATTTAACAAGTGACATCAATAAGGGGTCATAGCTTTCACCCAGATTCACCTGGTCAGTCTGTCATGGAAGAGCAGGTGTTCCTAATATTTTGTACACTCAGTGTATATAACAAAGTCTCTCACACACAGACATACAGTAATAACCCTATAACACACAGCAAACTGAATCAGTCTCCCACTCTGAGAATAAACAAAGGAGGTCTTACCTTTCCGATAGGTCCGATCCTGCTTATTGCTCTGCATGGAAAAGGTCCCCATGACAAGCCCCATGTTTACAGCCACACAAAGAGTATGTGTCTGCGATTGATTGAGTGTGTGTATATGTGTGTGTACGTGCGTGCATGTGTGTGTCTTGTACGCCTGTTGTTGTTAAGTTATGAATGTGAGGCTGCTCTGTGTGCAAGCCAGTCATTCCTTTTCTGTCTGACTCCTACGCAGTTGTAATGTCGGTGTGTGTGAGAGTGTGTGTGTGTGAGAGCGACCACATGCACTACGGCGCTACCTTTGTCTTTATGGCAACACTGACACCCCTGGGTTTACATGCATCTCTCTCTCTCTCTCTTTCTCTCTATCCTTCTCAATCTTTCTCTTAATGTCTCTCTGTCACTGCCATCTTGTCATTCTATTCATTCTTAATATACGTCTGTTACTCCCCCACTCTCTGTCTCTTTGTCTGTCTCGTGGGGAGAGGGGATCACACTGTTGCTTACAGAACAGGAAGGAAGCAGACAGAATCTCACAGAGGAAAGCTGAAAGCTGGGAGGAGAGAGGAAAGAGGGATGCAGAGGGAAAGAAAGAGAAAGATTCAGCTCGATGAAAAGGAGAGGGATTAAGAGGATTTGACACAAGATAATGCAAAAAGCAGGGGAGTGAGAAACAGAGAGAGAGATGAGGTGAGAAAGGGGAGGGGCTCTGCTCCATCTCTATTGCTATTCTGCAGACACACTGTCTGCCTGTGTTGATTCGTTTTTGCATTATCTCACACACTACTGGCTTGGCGAGTGTGTGTGTTTGTGTGTTTGTGTACATGTTTTCCTACCTTATCAGGACCACAACGTCCTAACAATTCACCTGAGTGTGTGTGTGTGTGTGTGTGTTTAACTATACTATACAAAAATTTCACCAACTGACATTTTGTTCGTCCCCACAAAGTCAAATGCTATTTCTAGGGGATTTAGGGTTAAGGTTAGAATTAGTGTTAGGATTAGAATTATGTTAAGGGTTAGGGTTAGGAGATAGGTTTAGGGTTAAGGTTAAGGTTAATGTTAAGGTTAGGTTTTAGGTTAGGGTTAGGGGTAATAGGATTTAGAAATGGACTGAATTGTGTCCCCACAAGGTTATTTGTACAAGACTGTGTGTGCGTGTGTGTGCGTGTGTGTGTGTGGCGATGGGTGCTTGTGCCTGTGTGTATGTAGTGTGCATCAGTAGTGTCTGTGTATTAGTATCTCATGTGGGTATGTGCTACTGAGTGCTGATAAATGTACCGGTACACTGAAAATGTCTAGAGTGGTGCTCATCATTCTTGCTACACAGCTGTCACTACTGACCTGATACAGAAGGGACTACCTGGGTCCACATTAAACCTCCAGTGCATTCATAAACACATGGGACCACCAGTGCCTTCACACACATGAATCCATACTAGACCACGAGTGCTTACACAACTACATTAGAACACTGGAACAGGAGACCCCATGGGACCACTAGTGTCCTCCCACCCTCACCACCCCATGGGACCACTAGTGCCCTCCCACCCATCCATTCAAAACCAGCCATTCAAAACCAGCCATTCAAAACTAGCCATTCAGCACCAGAACATTTACATATACTGTAGTAGTTCCTTTTTGTCATGTTTTACCACAGGGGCCCAAGAGTTACACCGTGATCTCTTTCTAGGCAGGAAGACCAGACAAAGCAGTGGCTCACCTGATAAGGAGACAGGCCAACCTTACATGGAGACGAGGAAAGTGAGAGAGGGAGAGAGAACGAGACGAGAAAGAGAGACAGAAAGAGAGAGAGTCCAAGCTGAGACAATGAATAATGAAAGCACTTTGGAGTTCCTCCATGAAACACTGTGTCTGTAGTACTGAACAAGGAATGGAAGTATATATTGAGACTGTTAAGTGCCAAAAATAAGAGGTTAAAATACATTATCCTGGTATTTCATATATCGCTCAGATATAGGACAGACACTTCAGAAAAGTATTAGATTAGCCTTACTGCTATTAGCCCATACAAACGCATTGAATAACAGATTCACTACATGGAACAACAGATAGTTTTTTTTGCAACTTGTTAAAATCATAGTCACACACCTCATGTATCCTAGCCCATAGGCCTATATGTTTTAATAAGGTTAGATTAACACCTCATGTATCCTAGCCCATAGGCCTATATGTTTTAACAAGGTTAGATTAACACCTCATGTATCCTAGCCCATAGGCCTAAATGTTTTAATAAGGTTAGATTAACACCTCATGTAGCCTAGCCCATAGGCCTAAATGTTTTAATAAGGTTAGATTAACACCTCATGTATCCTAGCCCATAGGCCTATATGTTTTAATAAGGTTAGATTAACACCTCATGTATCCTAGCCCATAGGCCTATATGTTTTAATAAGGTTAGATTAACACCTCATGTATCCTAGCCCATAGGCCTATATGTTTTAATAAGGTTAGATTAACACCTCATGTAGCCTAGCCCATAGGCCTAAATGTTTTAATAAGGTTATATTAACACCTCATGTAGCCTAGCCCATAGGCCTAAATGTTTTGATAAGGTTTGTATCACAACTAAAGTGGACAAATAACCTCATAAAATTAAGCACAGTAATCCGCTTTACAAGGGGTGTAGAGCCTAACTTCCACACTGTAAGCAGTGCGTGAATTTCAAGTTTGGGGAAGATCATTTTCACCATAAAAATGCACCTTTACAATAAAGGCATTACATGCATAATTGCATTTGCAGACACTTTTGATAAGGGTGTTTTCTGCTAATGGAACATTTGTGCTTATAGCCTACTACCATGTGTGCATTGCTGCGCTTATAATGTGAAGAAATAGCCTAATAGTAATCAACATTTTAAGGACGCATGCAGTTGCCTTAACTTCTAGCCTGTGAGAAGACTGAGAGAAGCTTCGAATTAGCAGCACACTCAGTGAGAAGGGCACAATGCAGCACTCCAGGCTGAAAAAGGCATTCATATTTTTAGGGTGCATTACGGCCACAAAAGGGATGCCTCCGTGAAATTCGAGGTATTATCAAGTGCTTGTCAAATTGTGAATGAGAGACTGATGAAGTGTGTACAGCCTGAGCAAAAAACAAAGCAGAACTCATGCCTTTCAAGTGACTTTTTTCAAATCCTCATTAGAGTCTCATCATGCAGCCTTACAATGTACAACTAAAGTTACATTAATAAATCAAAGTAAAGCATATAGGAGTACCTATTTCTTTGTTAACTGCTCAAAACAGAATAGCCGCATGGGCGCGCTTCCTCAAATCGTTTGGAGAAAATATCCTTTCTATTTTATTCAGCTTTGTTCAATTGTATTCTTCATACTATAAAATAATATAAAATAATGCCACAGAATTATAAGCAAATCTTATCTGCTAAATTAATTAGTGTAGCCCACAGCCATTTAGCATAGCCACACCAGGACCTGAAAAAGACAACATTTTCTTCATATCATGGAACTTTAGACCTGTCTAAAATAAATAATGGATTTATTGTGAATGTGTAGGTCATATTACATGGATTTATTAGACTTTTAAAATGGCTTGTAGGCTGTGTGTGGAAGCCAGGAGACGCTAAATGTTTTTATGTTAATTAACGGTCAATTACCGTGAGACCGACAGTTATTTGCTTGACAATCACCAGCTGACGAAAGTGTTGTGACCGACACAGCCCTAGTACTGATGAACAGAGTTGAAGACACAGAGATCTACAAACATCTGTTAAGTTTGGCAGGTAAAATGAATATAAATGTGCTTCAGAAGATGACTGCAATAAAATACACATACAGGCTATATATACCTATTTAAATCCATTTGATGTTAATTCAATTGAGTTGTATTTAGCTGTTTTTGTACACTACTGTCTGTAACGTGCGCAAATAATGTGTCAAATCTTGGTTTAGTGCGTTATTATAGGGTGAGAATTAGAATAAGCCGCCTCAATATTTGTAGCTATGGGTGATATATCATAGGAGCTGATCCGTCGTCAGTATTGTGGAAGAAATCTAATGTTAAGGTAAGATTTGAAAGGGAGAACGCTGATCCGAGAGCAGTGCTGCCTGCCTTTCTTTCTATCCTCAGTGTTGTTGACACATGCCTCAATAACGCACTTATAGAACGTTCTCTCTGAGTCGTGTTTTGGGGAGCGCATACATCTTGGCATAAAAGGGTTTTGATGAATTAACGAGTTGTCGGTGTGTCAAGGATTGGCCCCTCACTGGTCAATCAGAATCAAATCAAATCAAATGTTATTTGTCACATGCGCCGAATACAGCAGGTGTAGACCTTACAGTGAATGCTTACTTACAAGCCCTTAACCAAAAATGCAGTTAAGTAAAAAATAGATAAGTAAAAAATAAGAAATAAAAGTAACAAATAATTAAAGAGCAGCAGTAAAATAACAATAGCGAGGCTATATACAGGGGGTACCAGTACAGAGTCAATGTGCGGGGGCACCGGTTTGTGGAGGTAATTGAGGTAATATGTACATGTAGGTAGAGTTAAAGTGACTATGCATAGATAATAACAGAGAGTACCAGCAGCGTAAAAGAGGGGGAGGGGCAATGAAAATAGTCTGGGTAACCATTTAATTAGCTGTTCTGGAGTCTTATGGCTTGGGGGTAGAAGCTGTTAAGAAGCATTTTGGACCTAGACTTGGCGCTCCAGTACCGCTTGCCGTGCGGTAGCTGAGAGAACAGTCTGTGACTAGGGTGGCTGGAGTCATTGACAATTTTTGGGGCGTTCCTCTGACACTGCAAGGGTATAGAGGCTGGTGCTCAGATGGAAGGCGTGGAAATATTCCTCAGTCAAAATAAATTCATGCCATAACCGACTGAATTACCACTAAAACCAGCTTTTGGTTGGTCTTAAATATCCCTACCAGCGCTGCCTGAAATTAGCACTTTGGATCATGTGTTTAAGGCAGTGCTTCTCAATTATTTTCTGTTACGCCCCCCCTAGGAAGAAGTAAACATTTCGCGCACCCCAACTCTCCGACGCGACTGTAAATAGTATCATTTGTCTATATAATTGTTATAAGTACACCTCTGCATAACATTGTATCCTTATTAACATTAAAGAAAACAAAAAAAGAAAAAAAGAAATCAATATAGATCAACTTACAACAAAGAATAACTTTATTAACATTGTTTTTTAGTCTGTAACAGAAAAGACTTAAAGTGCATCAATTTGCCTGAAAAAAAAAATAAAAATTAAATCCTTATTTAAAGTGTATTTTTTTTTTTAACATTTGATACTGAAAAATAAAATAAAATATAATCAATAAATAATAATAAATTCAAATTGATCAGCAACATTAACTCAGGATCACAATATATAAAACACTTTGACCTATAAAACAAAAATGAATAAAACAATTTGTGCTGATTTTTTTTATCAAAATGAGGAAGTCAGGATTAATGGCTACAATGAGCACGTTTTGCAGTGCACAGCTTTTCGAAGCGGGGTTTGAAGCATGATACTGCAACTCTCAGCTCCTGCTCAATGTTTAGCTGGGACCTGTACTTGGTCTTCAGTGCAGCAACAGCAGAGAAGCCAGTCTCACAAAGATAAGATGTTGCAAAAGGAAGAAGAATGCCCATGGCCCTCTGCCCTAAGAGTGGATACTGCCTCTCTACACTCAGCCAGAATTCACTCAGTGTCTGTGAAGTGAACCTCAGTCTCAATGTGGAGTCAGACGACATATCAATGAACTGGTCCTCCTCTGCAGAGCTGAAACCAGTTGGAGCTGGTGCATTGAAAGGATCTCTCACCCAGTCATATTGGAAACTGTTTTCAGGGAAGTACTTTTTAAAGAATCCCATCAGTGATGAAATATGCTCCTTAATATATGGAATCACTGAGGTGGCATCATAGTCAGTAGTGTCAACAAATTCATGCAGGTTCTCGAATGAATCAGTATTTCCTTCATCAAGTCGCCTGCCCCACATTGTAAGCTTTCGAGTGAAAGAGCTGATCTTGTCTGTGACCTGAGGCAGGTGTTTATCTTTCCCTTGAAGCTGTAGATTTAGTTCATTTAGCTTTCCAAATATGTCACTCATGTAGGCAAGTTTTGCCAGGAAGTTCTCATCACTAAATCTTTCTGCGAGGTCATACTTGTGCTCCTGCTCCAAAAACATTCTTATCTGCTCTCTGAGCTCAAAAACTCGGGACAAGACTTTTCCTCGTGACAGCCACCTTGCTTCACTGTGAAACAGCACAGCTTGATGTTCAGCTCCCATCTCCTCACAGATAGCAGAGAAGACTCTTGTTTTTAGTGGTCTGGTCTTTATAAAATTGACTACACCTACAATGTCAGTCATAACCTCACTTAATTCAGAGGAAAGGTGCCTTGATGCCAGTGCTTCTCTGTGTATAACGCAGTGTGTCCACTCAGCATTAGGTGAGGCCTTCTTGATGAGTGCCCAAGTCCTTTTCTCATCCCTGCCATGGTCTGTGCACCATCACTGCAAACACCAATGCAGTTCTCCCACTTTAGCCCATTCTCAGTCAGGAAGCAGTCCAGCATTTTGTATAGCTCTTCAGCTGTGGCTCTGTCTCTGACATATTTACAAAAAGTAGATCCTCACACAGGAGTTTGTCATGTCAAACGCACATAAGCGATAAACAAACAGTCTTTGTTGCTGTCAGTTGCTTCATCGAACTGTAAGGCAAAACGTTTGTCTTTGAGTTTATCTACCAGCTGTTCTTTAAGATCGTTAGCAATGTCATTTATACGTCTGGCGACAGTGTCATTGGACAGAGGGATAGTTTTTATTTTTGCAGCACTTGCGTCATCCAGCATGACAGAGACCATGTCTAATGCTGCAGGCAGTATCAGCTCCTCTGCTATGGAGTGTTTTTTTTTGCACTGACCAATTTGGTACGCCACCTTATATGATGCTAACAGTGCTCGCTGGTTTACTGAAGTAGCATTCACAAAGCGAGACGATTGTTGGCAATATTCGGCACGTTTTCGCTGAAAAAACTCAGCGATTGGGGTGTAATGTCTTTAAGTGACGCCTTAATTTATTTGGTTCATGCTGTCCGCTGCCAACATTTTTAGACACAGTAAACATACCGGTCTTTCTTCGTCTCCCATCGTAGTCACAGTGAAGCCAAGCGCAACATACCCTTCGACATATTTCCTCGTCTTAGCTTTCGGGAGACTTACGTTTGTCTCATTATCTCCGTCTCTCTCCGCCTTTCTTTTCATCCCTGTTAAATATTGTTCCATGGTGTCTCTTAAGGGTTTGTTATCTGCACTTCATATCTCCTGCTATGTGCTGTGTGCTCTTGTTCGGTGCAAAAAAAACCACTTCCTGAAAAAGCATGTTCCCCGGGGTCTCGCGCGCCCCCCCTGGCATTGCTCCGAGCCCCCCCAGAGGGTCGCGCCCCACTATTTGAGAAGCACTGGTTTAAGGACACGACTCAAAAATGTCCACCTCTCCCATCTGAGCACCTCCGTGCTGATGTTAGACAGGTAAATTACCAAACCTGGCTTTAGGGCTGGAAAATGCCAGTGTGCCTCTTTTTACATGACAAAATGTCTTACTTACGTGCATTTGACACTAGCGCCACCTTAAAGCTAGCCCAAAACAGAGCCCACTAGCGCCACCTTAAAGCTAGCCAAAAACAGAGCCCACTAGCGCCACCTTAAAGCTAGCCCAAAACAGAGCCCACTAGCGCCACCTTAAAGCTAGCCCAAAACAGAGCCCACTAGCGCCACCTTAAAGCTAGCCCAAAACAGAGCCCACTAGCGCCACCTTAAAGCTAGCCAAAAACAGAGCCCACTAGCGCCACCTTAAAGCTAGCCAAAAACAGAGCCCACTAGCGCCACCTTAAAGCTAGCCAAAAACAGAGCCCACTAGTGCCACCTTAAAGCTAGCCAAAAACAGAGCCCACTAGCGCCACCTTAAAGCTAGCCAAAAACAGAGCCCACTAGCGCCACCTTAAAGCTAGCCAAAAATTGAGTGTGTCTGAAATTGAGTGTGTCTGAAAGTGGGAGTTGCAAAAGAAGTGGGTGGATCACATCAATGGGTGGGTCTACAGCGATGGGTGTAACATCAGCACTCCATTATTAGTTAGACCGGCCATAGCCAGGTGCACCGCATGTCAGCTTAATGTTTACATTGCAGGTTAAGAGAACCAACGTAGCATGTTAAGAGAACTCATGTAGCAGGTTAGGAGAATTAACGTGTCAGGTTAGATGAATTAGCGTGGCTGGTTAGGAGAACTAATGCAGTAGGTTAAAAGAATGAGGTTAAGGTTAGGAAAAAAGTTTGTGTTATGCTTAGCTAAAACGCTAGTTTTCTACAGTCGACTTGCATGCAGCCCAATCAGGTACGCAAAACATGCTTGAGTGGCAACAAATTTTCCCAATTAGCTGATCCGTTTTCCATACACCGACTTCTGTTGATCCTTCCACTTCTGTTGACACCCCCACTTTCAGACACAGTTACCTACGACCGGCCCTGAACGTTAAAGCGCATCGCTTGCAGTACGCTTTTGGAAACAGAAGGAACATCTCACTGGGCACACACTGGTTGAATCAACGTTGTTTCCACGTCATTGCAATTCAATTACGTTGAACCAACATGGAATATACGTTTATTTGACGTATCTACCCAGTGGGGCATCTTTCATATCAGCGAGAAATAATAATTAAATGTTTTTTTTTAATTACTACACACCTTTATAGGGTCAGGGTTCCCACGTTGCCATAATTCCATGTTACAGTGCTTGTTTACGGAAAGCAGACGGAAGACAGAGCAGACTGTGCTAATTAGCTATCTGTGTCTTCGAACACCTGTGTGTAAACTGAAGACAGACGCCACAAACGTGTTGTCACTGAAAAATACCTGTTAAAACAGTGTACCCTACAGTATGTGGATATTTAACATGTGTCAATATTTTGATGCCATATGAAATCAGAGGTCCCCCACAAGCTATTCATTTTTTTGTCCACATATAGCGCACATGCAGGACTTTTATTTTGACATGAGGTAAGCAGGGAGGGAGTGGAGACCCACGTTTGGAAAGTCTGTTTAATACTATTGTAACGACCCTGGGTTTATAGTCGATAGCGTGCCGGACCTCGGGCTAGAAGGTCGAGTGTTCGAGACCTGCTCCCTGCTGTTTCATTACAGTATGATCCTTAAGATATGTCTCAAATTCCCCCGTCATAAAGACCAACCGTCCTGCCCACCGGCACAGTAAGTTGAAATGGAATTGTATTTAACTTCTGGCTTCCCCCGGACTGTTTTTGTGCCACCCAATCCAATTGGAAGAAACGCTAAAAGCACCTGACTAACTATGCTGGCGCCATATTGCCATTAACCCCTTAAATGCTGCTCTAAGTGGTGAAACCATAAATGTCCAACAAGTGTCATAATAACAAAAACTAAATGGGGTTTCTACAGACATAAACACATCTATTTTCCAAATAACATTCTTAACATTTCACTCATAATTCAACACATTTTCTTTTCCAACGAAATGAAACCATAAATGTCCAACAAGTGTCATAATAACCAAAACTAAATGGGGTTTCTAAAGACATAAACACATCTATTTTCCAAGTAACATTCTTAACATTTCACTCATAATTCAACACATTTTCTTTTCCAACAAAATGACTCTTATAAGATGAAAGAGAGGAAATGGCCAAGAAGTATTTAAGGTCTGTTCTTCTGTACTATTACAAATAATACAAAGCACTTTGCAGATACTTTTATCCAAAATGACTTGTTAGTGACAGAATACTCTACATATATTTTAGCTGTTCATTTCTAGTTTGAGACTATGGGAGATGATTCTCAAATGACTCCTCCTTCCCCACTCCTCTGTGACCCAGAAACCGATAAGTGGTCAGGTGCTTGAGGAGAGTGTCAGTTCGTTAGAGGCGAGAAGTGTCCTCCTCGGCTTGATAGCCTCCTCTTGCAAAGGATACTGAAGTCCATTCTGTGTGGAAGAGTTTTGAATCAGCCGTTGAATCAGCCGTTGTTTACTCAGAGGAGAAAAGGATGCAAACATTTAAAAAGGATATGCTACTTATCCTTTTCTCTATAACACGTCTTGCACAACTAACTAAATTCGTTTTTATCACTTTACACATTATTAGGATCCACCCCTGTAAATGTCATTTGCCTGATGGCGCATGAGTGGAGAAGAAGAGAGGCGATAGCAGTCGAGCAGAACCAATTGAGATTCTCCCAATGATTGTAAGCAATGTTGAGTGTGAACCTCAGCCCAATAGCAAACCAAAGAGGGAATCAGGTCCTCTAGTGCAGTGGTTCCCAAACTGTGGGGCATGCCCCCTAAAGGAAAAGTCCGACTTTAAACTTACACTTAGTAATAGTAGAATGCACAACGTGCAATTTCGAAATTGGGTAGTGCCTCATCAGTTCCTCTTGTCATGTCAGTCATTGCATATCTTAGACAGTTATTTATAACTTGTCAGAAATGTCCAGATCAACTAGCCCATGTCAGCTAACGTTTTTTCTATTTTAGTTGTCACTCAAATATCACCTGAATAGACACTAGACATGGCAAAATGTATAGAATTGCAAGAAAATGTGCTTTAAACCCGCAAAATTCTCTCCACCAATAAGAAGGGTCTGAATAGTTTGTTTTATGTACATAGAAATAGACGTGGTGTGTGTCAAGTTTGGGAACCCTTGCTCCAGTGGGCATGACAGAAACGGACATATCATTGCAGAGCTACTCTGCTACCAGCAGAGGTCAGTGTTACTCTGTCAGTGACTCCTCCGTGAGCCAAAGCCCAGACAGACCGGATTTACTGCTTTCTCTCCACCATTTGAACTGAAATTGGAAGAAATGGGCACTTTCTACCCAAGGGAAAAAATGTAATTGGAAAGCAATGTGCAGTAAAAACAAATTCTAATCAATGCATTCTGAAAATATTCAGACCCCTTGAATTTTCCACATTTTGTTTGATTACAGCCTTATTCTAAAATGTATTAAATAGTTTTCCCCTCTTCAATCTACACACAATACCCCATATTGACAAAGCAAAAACTGGTAAAAAAATGTTTTTGCACATTTATAAAAATAGAAGTTTCTACAACTTGATTGGAATCCACCTGTGGTAAATTAAATTGATTGGACATGATTTGGAAAGGCACACACCTGTCTATGTAAGGTCCCACAGTCAGAGCAAAAACCAAGCCATGAGGTCGAAGGAATTGTCCGTTGAGCTCCGAGACAGGATTGTGTCGAGGCACAGATCTGGGGAAGGGTACCAAAAAATGTCTGCAGCGTTGAAGTTCCTCAAGAACACAGTTGCCTCCATCATTCTTAAATAGAAAATGTTTTGAACCACCAAGACTCTTCCTAGAGCTGTCCGCCCAGCCAAACTGAGCAATCGGGGGAGAAGAGACTTAGTCAGAGAGGTGACCAAGAACCCGGTGGTCACTCTGACAGAGCTCCAGAGTTCCTCTATGGAGATGGGAGAACCTTTCAGAAGGACAACCATCTCTGCAGCACTCCACCAATCAGCCATTTATAATAGAGTGGCCAGATGGAAGCCACTCCCCAGTAAAAGGTACATGGCAGCCCGCTTGGAGTTCGCCAAAAGGCACCTAGACTCTCAGACCATGAGAAACAAGATTCACTGGTCTGATGAAACCAAGATTGAACTCTTTGGCCTGAATGCCAAGCGTCACGTCTGGATTAAACCTGGAACCATCCCTAAGGTGAAGCATGGTGGCGACAGCATCATGCTGTGGGGATGTTTTTCAGCAGCAGGGACTGGGAAACTAGTCAGGATCAAAGGAAAGATGAACAGAGCAAAGTACAGAGAGATCCTTGACGAAAACCTGCTCCAGTGCGCTCAGGACCTCAGACTGGGGGAGAATGTTCACCTTCCAACAGGCCAGCGACCCTAAGCACACATCCAAGACAACGCAGGAGTGGCTTCGAGACAAGTCTCTGAATGTCCTTGAGTGGCCCAGCCAGAGCCCGAACTTGAACCCAATCGAACATCTCTAGAGACCTGCAAATAGCTGTGCAGCAACGCTCCCCATCCAACCTGACAAAGCTTGAGAGGATCTGCAGAGAGGAATGGGAGAAACTCCCCAAATACAGGTGTGCCAAGCTTGTAGCGTCATACCAAAGAAGACTCAAGGCTGTAATTTCTGCCGAAGGGTCTGAATACTTATGTGATATTTCAGTTTAAATTTTTGTATAAATTTGCACAAAAAAAAATGTCATTATGGGGTGTTGTGTGTAGATGATAAGGGGAAAAAACTATTTAATCCATTTTAGAATTAGACTATAACGTAAAAAAATGTGGAAAAAGTCAAGGGGTCTAAATACTTTCCGAATGCACTGTACCTACAAAGACAAAATGTTCCGATTCTAACGACTGTGTGTGTGTGTTTGTGTCTCGGCCATAGCCTTTATGACCATTGTGTAATCTGATGTTCTTAGATGTAGCTGCCGTTAACTGTGGAGCACGGAGACACGGAGACAGCCCAGTGAGATTGTGTGTGTGTGTGTGTGTGTGTGTGTGTGTGTGTGTGTATTTGATGTTATGGAGACCCAGATCTTTCTTTTCCTCCTCATTTCCGTATTACTGTGTGTGTGAGTGTGTGCTTTCAACTTTTAAGGAGCCATTCGTTACGCAACATAACCTCTGCAGGGCCCCCCTAACAGAGCCCTGCACAGGCATGAATTTTAACACTTACCCATGCCCGCAATGTTCAGGCCCTACCCTACACAGGCCAGATTGCTGCTGCCAAATTTAAGGCCCTGCCCGAAACCCGAAATCATAAATAACTTCCTCTGTTAGTAAATCAATTAGCTGGTCCTCTCTGTCTGTCACTCTCTAACTGCACGCAGCTCGCTCTGCATGAGCTCTGCTCGTTGGCGGCTCTGAGTCTATGAGTAGCCATGGCAATGGCTCCGCTTGGGATGCTCTGCTCAATGACGAGACACAAGAGAGCAGTTAGCTGTTAGCTACGTCTGTCACTCTAAACTCTATACATGATTATTTTCTATGAAATAATCTCTCCAGTCTTATATTTGACGAGGTTGAAGCGCTTCTGACACCCTGTTATGATCTTAGTCAGATATGACTGTACTGCGCAGAAGAGCACAAGCAAATGGCTCAGCTTCGAAATGTTAGTGATCAACTTAGTGATTCCCGAGCCCTGCCCGTAACCTAGTCATTGATGAAAAACCAGGCCCTACCCTGAAGTATAATGTCGGGGCCCCTCGGGCATGGGTCTGGTAGCAGAGCTCTATGCCCCAATGACATAATCTGTGTGGAGGCCCGTTTACCCCCTCTACAGAGCCGGCTCTAACACTAGTGTGTGACTGTGCTTCCTTCAAACACAAAGTCAATAGCAGTATACCTGAGCGTGTGTGCGTGTGTTTGTTTGTGCATGCGCTGTATATCCTCCAGTCTCATAATGTACTGTACTCTACTGTAATTGAGATTCAGCTCATTTTGCTTAATCCTGCCCTGCTTTCTTCCAGCAATAGAGGCAATATAATGAAACCATGAATCACACACACACACACGAACACCCCCACACACACACACACTAGAAAACAATGAATCACAACAGTAAAGCTTTTCCTCCTATATTGAGAGCTTCTCCCTGTTTTTCACCGCCACTGCGTTGCCACACCGACACGTTATTACACACATTCATCACACTCTCAAACACATTCTGCTCTCTATCAAGTTTATCACTCCTCTATTACCACACCCTCCGTCACTGCCTCCCTGCATCCCTCCATCCCTTTCTCCCTACATCCCTCCATCCCTCCCTCCCTACAACCTGCCCACCTGCCTCCTTGCCTTGCCTTCCTGCCTCCCTCCCTTCCTTCCTTCCTTCCTGGCTGCCTGCCTCCCTGCCTCCCTGCCTCCCTCCCTCCCTGCCTCCTTGCCTCCTTCCCTCCCTTCCTCCCTGCATCCCTCCCTCCCTTCCTTCCTTCCTGCCTCCCTGCCCCCATGTCTCCTTGCCTTCTTGCCTCTTTCCCTGCCTCCCTCGCTCCCTGCCTGCCTCCCTGCATCCTTCCTTCCCTCCCTGCCTCCCTCCCTCCCTGCCTCCTTGCCTCCTTCCCTGCCTGCCTCCCTCCTTCCCTCCCTTCCTCCCTGCATCCCTCCCTCCCTTCCTTCCTTCCTGCCTCCCTGCCCCCCTGTCTCCTTGCCTTCTTGCCTCTTTCCCTGCCTCCCTCGCTCCCTGCCTGCCTCCCTGCATCCTTCCTTCCCTCCCTGCCTGCCTCCCTCCCTGCCTCCCTGCCTCCTTGCCTCCCTCCTTGCCTAGCTCCCTCCCTGCCTGGCTCCCTCCCTGCCTGCCTCCCTCCCTCCCGCACTCCCTCCCTGCCTACCTGCCCCCCTGCCTCCTTGCCTCCCTCCCTCCCTGCCTGCCTGCCTCCCTCGCTCTGCCTGCCTCCCTCCCTTCCTTCCTTCCTTCCTGGCTGCCTGCCTGCCTCCCTCCCTCCCTGCCTCCTTGCCTCCTTCCCTGCCTGCCTCCCTCCTTCCTTCCCTCCCTTCCTCCCTGTATCCCTCCTTCCCTTCCTTCCTTCCTGCCTCCCTGCCCCCGTCTCCTTGCCTTCTTGCCTCTTTCCCTGCCTCCCTCGCTCCCTGCCTGCCTCCCTCCATCCTTCCTTCCCTCCCTGCCTGCCTCCCTCCCTGCCTCCTTGCCTCCCTCCTTGCCTAGCTCCCTCCCTGCCTGGCTCCCTCCCTGCCTCCCTCCCTCCCGCCCTCCCTCCCTGCCTACCTGCCCCCTGCCTCCTTGCCCCCCTCCCTCCCTGCCTGCCTGCCTGCCTCCCTCGCTCTGCCTGCCTCCCTGTCCCTTTCACTTATCTCGTTTATACAATAATCATTCTGCCAGAGATAGGGGGAGGAAGGAGGGATAGTGGGAGCGAAGGAAAAGGTAAAAGAGAAGATGATAAAGTCAGATAGTGACACAAACAAAGAGAAATGAATAGAGAGAGAGAGAGAGGAGGAAAGGGAGATACATTGTGTTGGACACTTAGGTCTAGCCTTGTAACTTACGCGTTGGTTCAATAGTTTAGACGGAGCTTTAGATGAGTAGCCATGCAAACTCTATAAAACTGATACACAAGCACAATGTCATGTACTTATGTGATGAGGTTCCTACAACGCATACAGCTCCACAACAGACACTCAAACCCAGAGAGAGAAAATCTAACCCTATAGCTACGTCCTCCTATACAGTTCATACTCATTCTGCTTCATACTGTATAAACAGTATATTCACACGCCCATGCTCAAATTTGTCCTTGGACGCACACACTCACACACCGCCCAGTGACGTACCTTTGTTGAGAGTCCCTGTGACTAGTTTGTGCAGGGACAGGACACATTTCATTAATCCTTGTTTACAGCGCTTAGCACAGCCTGCCATCCTGACTCCAAGCTGGGACAAAGCAGGCCAAGACGTACCCAAGGGTGCCAATATGGTCTGGAGCTGGAGGTCCAGTCTGTGGCACTAGCCTGTGCCAGATGTCTAAGGAGTTGAGAAGATACGCAGTATTAAAGGAGGACCTCTCCTGAATCTCTCTTCCTGGGCTGAAAAAAAACTGTGATCTCACCCTCTGTTTCCCAATCTCTCCCTCCCTCCATCACGTATCCCTCCTCTTTCCCCCTAAATATGTCAAATTCTCTGTCTCAAAGAGAGGGAGAGGGAGAGAGAGCGAGGGAGAGAGAGAGAGAGTCAGTATATCACAGATAAAAAACAAAAAAAACAGACATCATTGGTAAGAGAAGTCAAAGCTCTGATGTTAAAATCCAACTTTAGACAATCACATCTTCTTCCCCCCAAATGACTCCAAACTTCAAGAGGAAACCTTGAATAGACAGTCCAGTGTGCTCTGAGCGTCCGAAAATATCTTGCTTTATTTTAGTCCTCTTTCTTCCATGCTCTCTTTCACCATGTCTCTCTTCCTCTGAAATAACAGAGTGGTAATCCACCTATGGCACCACTACCAGTGGGCAGCACCCAACAATGCAGGGCAACGCACACATACTGCGTTCAACCATTTCGATTTCTCTCTTTGTCTCTCTTCCTCTCTCTCTCTCTCCTCCCTCTTCCTCTACCCCTCACACACACAACCCCCCTACACTGTGCTCACATATGTTCTGCCTCTGTATAATTCCAGTCCATTATCACACTAACAGCCATAAAGTCAGGGGATGGATATTCTCCAATCTGTACTTAAGCAACAAATGTCATACATACTCTCACTTCACCTTCAATCTGTCAGCCAATCATAATAGGGTCTAATTAAGCCTCACGGACGTTAAAGTTAAGAGATCAGGGACCTTAAAGTGTAGGCTCTGCCTCCTCCTTCTCAATCTCTCCGGTTCAGACCCGGTAGCTCTCCTTCCTAAACAAACACACTTCAGCTATAAGTGTGTGTGAGAGAGAGAGAGAGCAAGAGCAAGCCGTGGGGTGAGACAGGGATGCAGCTTAAGCCCCACAATCTTCAACATATATATCAACGAAGGGCGAGGGCACTAGAACAGCGAGGGCACTAGAACAGTCTGCAGCACCCGGTCTCACCCTACTAGAATCTGAAGTCAAATGTCTACTGTTTGCTGATGATCTGGTTCTTCTGTCCCCAACCAAGGAGGGCCTACAGCAGCACCTAGATCTTCTGCACAGATTCTGTCAGACCTGGGCCCTGACAGTAAATCACAGTAAGACAAAGAAATTGGTGTTACAAAAAAGGTCCAGTTGCCAGGACCATGAATACAAATTCCATCTAGACACCGTTGCCCTAGAGCACACAAAAAACGATGCATTCCTCGGCCTAAACATCAGCGCCACAGGTGACTTCCACAAAACTGTGAATGAGCTGAGACAAGGCAAGAAGGGCCTTCTATGCCATCAAAAGGAACTTAAAATTATTATTTTTTTTTTTTTTAAATTGACATACCAATTAGGATCTGGCTAAAAATACTTGAATCAGTTATAGAACCCATTGCCCTTTATGGTTGTGAGGTCTGGGGTCCGCTCACCAATGAAGAATTCACAAAATGGGAAAAACATCACATTTAGACTCTGCATGCAGAATTCTGCAAACATCTCCTCAGTGTACAACATAAAACACCAACTAATGCATGCAGAGCAGAATTAGGCAGATACCTGCTAATGATCAAAATCCAGAAAAGAGACATTCAATTCTACAACCACCTAAAAGGAAGCGATTCCCAAACCTTCCATAACAAAGCCATCACCTACAGAGAGATGAACCTGGAGAAGAGTCCTCTAAGCAAGCTGGTCCTGGGGCTCTGTTTACAAACACAAACAGACTCCACAGAGCCCCAGGACAGCAACATAATTAGACCCAGCCAAATCATGTGAAAACAAAAAGATAATTACTTGACACATTGGAAAGAATTAACAAAAAAATTAGCAAACTAGAATGCTATTTGGCCCTAAACAGAGAGTACACAATGGCAGAATACCTGACCACTGTGACTGACCCAAAATTAAGGAAAGCTTTGACTATGTACAGACTCAGTGTGAATAGCCACGGCAGGTAGCCTAGTGGTTAGAGCGTTGGACTAGTAACTGAAAGGTTGCAAGAAAATCTGCCGTTCTGCCCCTGAACAAGGCAGTTAACCC
This sequence comes from Brachymystax lenok tsinlingensis, assembly GCA_030435695.1. NCBI lineage: Eukaryota > Metazoa > Chordata > Actinopteri > Salmoniformes > Salmonidae > Brachymystax > Brachymystax lenok. The sequence goes on from CM059784.1 coordinate 17,209,733, forward strand.
ACTGTTCCTAGGCTGTCATTGAAAATAAGAATTTGTTCTTAACTGACTTGCCTAGTTAAATAAAAGGTAAAATAAAATAGCCTTGCTATTGGGAAAGGCCGCCGTAGGCAGACCTGGCTCTCAAGAGAAGACAGGCTATGTGCACACTGCCCACAAAATGAGGTGGAAACTGAGCTGCACTTCCTAACTTCCTGCCAAATGTGTGACCATATTAGAGACATATTTCCCTCAAATTACACAGATCCACAAATAATTTGAAAACAAACCCGATTTTGATAAACTCCCATATCTATTGGTTGAAATACCACATTGTGCAATCAAAGCAGCAATATTTGTGACCTGTTGCCACAAGAAAAGGGCAACCAGTAAAGAACAAACATATATATATATTTTCCCCTTTTGTAGTTTCACTATATGCACATCATTACAACACTGTATATACACATAATATGACATTTGAAATGCCTTTATTCTTTTGGAACTTTTGTGTAATGTTTACTGTTCATTTTTTATTGTTTATTTCACTTTTGTTTATCTATTTCACTTGTTATGGCAATGTTAACATATGTTTCCCATGCCAATAAAGCCCCTTGAATTGAATTGAATTGAATTGACAGAGAGGGAGAGAGAGAGACAGAGAGAGAGACAGAGACAGAGAGAGAGAGGGACAGAGGGACAGAAAGAGAGAGAGCGAGAGACAGACAGAGAGAGCGAGAGACAGAGAGAGAGACATTGAGAGAGAGAGAGAGAGAGAGAGAGACAGAGAGAGCGAGAGACAGAGAGAACAGCATTAGAGAGCATAGAAGAAAGGATGGAGCAGTAATCTTGTAACATGGAGAGCTTCCATGCCTGTACTATTGAAGCTTCATTATTAATCCCCAGAGGGAAATGATTTCTCAACACAGCTGAGTCATTAGTCATATAACATTTGAAAAAGAGGAATAGCAGGTGAGTGAATATTGAGTGAGGAAACGAGCTCAGGATAGTAGAAGCACCAATGCCGGTGGTGCTGTATAATGTGTCCAATGTTCCATAAACTCCCGTAGTTTATACACACTCAGGCTCGATATCTGCTTATACACAGAACTAGCCCTGACTGTACACTAAAACGAGTTTACTACCTCTGTGACTATCCTGGAGGAGAGGAGAGGAGATGAGAGGGATTCGAAAAGAGAATGGGGGGAGAAGAGAAGGCTAGAAAAACTGTTTGGTTGAGAAAGGTTATGGTTAGGGTCAGACTGTTGTCAGATACAACAGAACCAAATGAGAAAGATTGGAACATGAGATGGGGGAAGAGAGAAGGAAAGGAGAGAAAGGAGTGGTGAACATTTAAGGAGAGATCGCATAAGGTATCAGTTAAAGAGGAGGGGAAAAGGACCAGAAAGTAGATGAGTGGAGGAGAACAGATGAGTGGAGGAGAACAGATGAGGGAGGAGAACAGATGAGTGGAGAAGAACAGATGAGTGGAGGAGAACAGATGAGTGGAAGAGAACAGATGAGGGAGGAGAATAGATGAGTGGAGGAGAACAGATGAGGGAGGAGAACAGATGAGGGAGGAGAACAGATGAGTGGAAGAAAACAGATGAGGGAGGAGAATAGATGAGGGAGGAGAACAGATGAGTGGAGGAGAACAGATGAGTAGAGGAGAACAGATGAGGGAGGAGAACAGATGAGTGGAGGAGAACAGATGAGTGGAGGAGAACAGATGAGGGAGGAGAACAGATGAGTGGAGGAGAACAGATGAGTAGAGGAGAACAGATGAGTGGAGAATAGATGAGGGAGGAGAACAGATGAGTGGAGGAGAACAGATGAGTGGAGGAGAACAGATGAGTAGAGGAAAATAGATGAGTGGAGAATAGATGAGGGAGGAGAACAGATGAGTGGAGGAGAACAGATGAGTGGAGGAGAACAGATGAGTGGAGGAAAATAGATGAGTGGAGAATAGATGAGGGAGGAGAACAGATGAGGGAGGAGAACAGATGAGTAGAGGAGAACAGATGAGTGGACTAGAGAAAGGGAGAGGAGTTGTTTACATACAGCTTCTCTGTTTGTGGTATTAACTATAGAAATTGTTGACGTTGAATAAACATGTTCTATTACATCCTTAATTCCTATTCATTAATACGATTAAGGTTACATTTACATACCAATTCAAGAATTATGTTTTTTTATTTTTATGTTTGTTATAATGATAATAATAATACATATATTCCATTTAGCAGTCGCTTTTATCCAAAGAAACGTATAATCATGCGTGCATACATTTTATATATGGGTAATCCTGGAAATCAAACTGAGGGGGTGGGAGTTGAGGGGGTGGAAGAGATGCTAAGGGGGTGGACGAGAGGGGGGAAATTGGCAAAGGAAGGGTTTGAAGGGGATGGAGAAAAACAAAAAGAAGAACAGATAAGTTGGGGGAAATGGGTAAGATAAAGATAGGAGAGGGAGGAGAAAAGGGAGAGGAATCGAGAGAGGGAGAGTGGGATCGTTAAACTATATATGGACGGGAAGGAAATAGAAGGAAAGAGAGAGAGGGAGAGAGAGAGAGAGAGAAGGGATTGCTTTGAATGCAGTTGATCTGTCAGAGCAGAATCACACACAGCTGTAAGCTCAGATAGCATCCTGCCTCTAAATATAACACACGCCAAGATCGACAGTTAAGACCAGAACAAAACAGAGAGAGGGGGTGGATGAGGGACCAAGAAATGAAGTCATTGCAAACACATCAAAATAAAAAAGAAGCCCATCACCACACACACACACACACATAGATAGATATTGGCACTAAAACAAATGATTGCTTGAGTGAAAACAACATCAGAAAACCAATTAGCCTTTGACGCCCTACATGGAATACAACAACATCATGTTTATTAACAGTTTTTGTCCAAAAAACTCAAAATCCAACTTCCATCCAGCTGGGTGGCCCAGACACGCTGGAGGGGGAAGCACATTTTGGGAGCTGGACTGTGGGGTGTGAGCAGCGAGCTCTGCCTGGCGGGTTGGAACTGGAGCTCCAGACACCCAGTCTCCATATCTCCCTCGGGACTCATCACTGTGGGTTTGATGGGATGACAGGGACCTCCACAATTACTCCTTTTCTCATTCACCCCCCCTCTTCCTCATCCCTCTCTTCTTCCCCTCCTGGGGGCACCCTGCTGACAGCTGTCTGTCTGCACTGCTACACACACACACACAAATTGACAATGATATGCTCTCGTTCATACAAACATATTTTCCAACATGTGCAGATAAAAACACACACTGTGAGGAAGGTTCCAGAGGTGTCTGTCTGCGTTATACAGCATGTCCCAGAATCCCTAGTGGGGCCGGGGCCCAGATGTTGTCGTCACTGACAAGCAGACACACACACACACACACACACACAAACCAGTGGCTTCAGAAAGTATTAATACCCTTTGACTTATTCCACATTTTGTTGTGCTGCAGGCTGAATTCAAAATTGATTAAATTGACACAATACCCCATCATGACAAAGTGAAAACATGTTGAAAACAGACTGAACCAGGTTTTTCTGTGCTTAGCTCTATTGCGTTTCTTTTATCCATAAAAACTCCCTAATCCTTGCCGATGACAAGCATACCCATAACACGATGCAGCCACCACCATGCTTGAAAATATGAAGAGTGGTAGTCAGTGATGTGTTGGATTTTCGCCAAACATTACACTTTGAATTCAGGACATAAAGTTAATTTCTTTGCCAAATTGTCTGCAGTTTTACATTAGTGACATATTGCAAACAGGATGCATGTTTTTGAATATTTTTATTCTGTAAAGTCTTCCTTCTTTTCACTCTGTCATTTAGGTTAGTATTGTGGAGTAACTACAATGATCCATCCTCAGTGTTATCCTATCACAGCCGTTAAACTCTAACTGTTTTAAAGTTACCATTGGCCTCATGGTGAAATCCCTGAGTGGTTTCCTTCCTCTCCGGCAACTGAGTTACGAAGGATGCCTATATCTTTGTAATGACTGGGTGTATTGATACACCATTCAAAGTGTAATTGATAACTTCGCCATACTCAAAGGGATATTCAATGTCTGTTTTTTTTTACCCATATACCAATATGTGCCCTTCTTTGCGAGGCATTGGAAAACCTCCCTGGTCTTTGTGGTTGAAATTCACTGCTCGACTGAGGGACCTTACAGATACTTGTATGTGTGGGGTACAGAGATGAGGTAGTCATTAAAAAATCATGTTAAACACTATTACTGCTCACAGAGTGAGTCCATGCAATTTATTCTGTGACTTGTTAAGCACATTTTTACTCCTGAATTTATTTAGGCTTGCCATAACATAGGGGCTAAATACTATTGGCTAAAGACATTTCAGCTTTAAATGTTTTATTAATTTGTAAACATTTATAAAAACATAATTCCAATTTGACATTATGGGGTATTGTGCATAGGCCAGTGACACACAATCTCAAATGAATCCATTTTATATTCAGTCCATTACAACAACAACATTTGGAAAGAGTCAAGTGGTGTGAATTCTTTCTGAAGGGACTGGACATAAAAACACACGCACAAGGTTTTACAAGAGTAGTGAAGCATACACAACTCAATTCATCCATATCGCCACCAAATTCTCCTCCTCATCTCTCTCTGCCATCCTGTGACATTATCAAGCATGTCTTCATTAATCAGCCTTCATTAACTCCTGTAGAGGAGGGTTCTACTGTACACTGCTCTGTTGTCCCGGGTGTGTTTTAGAAGGACAACGATATGACCCTGAGGTTTTCACTACAGTAGTCTCCATACATGTTGTAAACAGCCTGTAAACAACACCCTTCAAACACACCCTGTGCTAGGAGTGTGGGATGTCTGTGTCTGTGTAACTAGTGTCTCCAGGATCTGTGGTTTCTCTCTAGGATGCAACAGTGGAGTGCACAGCTCTACAGACAGCTGCATTAGTCTTGAACTGAGCTCATTAGGTATTTCTAAGTTATCCTCTACAGCAGTGGTTCCCAAACCTTTTATAGTCCCGTACCCCTTTAAACATTCAACCTCCAGCAAAAAACTATCATTGCAATCATTGTAAGCCTGCCACACACACACTACACGATACATTTATTAAACATAAGAATGAGTGTGAGATTTTGTCACAACACGGCTTGTGAGAAGTGACAAAGAGCTCTTATAGGACCAGGGCACAAATAATAATACTATAATAATCAATAATTTTGGTCTTTATTTAGCCATCTTACATATAAAACCTTATTTGTTCATCAGAAATTGTGAATAACTCACCACAGGTTAATGAGAATGGTGTGGTTGAAAGGATGCACATAACTCTGCAATGTTGGGTTGTATTGGAGAGAGTCTCAGTCTTAAATCATTTTCCACACACAGTCTGTGCCTGTATTTAGTTTTCATGCTAGTGAGGGCCGAGAATCCACTCTCACATAGGTATGTGGTTGCAAAGGGCATCAGTGTCTTAACAGCACAATTTGCCAAGGCAAGAAACTCAGAGCAGCCCTATCCAGAAAACTGGCAGTGTCTTCTGATTAAATTCAATTTTCACAAAACCGCTTGCTATATCACATTTGACATTGTCCGTAAGCTTGAGTTAATTTGCACACACAAAATCATACAATGATGGAAAGACCTTTGTGTTGTCCTTGTTAACGCAGACAGAAAAGAGCTCCAACTTCTTAATCTTAGCCTCAATTTTGTCCCGCACGTTGAATATAGTTGCGGAGAGTCCCTGTAATCCTAGATTCAGATCATTCAGATGAGAAAAAAACATCACCCAGATAGGCCAGTCTTGTGAGAAACTCGTCATCATGCAAGCGGTCAGACAAGCGAAAATGATCGTCAGTAAAGAAAACTTTAAGCTCGTCTCTCAATTCAAAACAACGTGTCAAAACTTTGCCCCTTGATAACCAGCACACTTCTGTATGTTGTAAAAGTGTTACATGGTTGCTGCCCATATCATTGCATAATGCAGAAAATACACGAGAGTTCAGGGGCCTTGCTTTAATAAAGTTAACTTCTTAGGGGAGCGGCAGCAGAGGTGACGTGCCCAAAGTAAAATGCCTGCCACTCAGGCTCAGAAAATAGGATATGCACATAATTAGTACTATTGGATAGGAAACACTCTGAAGTTTCTAAAAGTGTTAACATAATGTCTGTGAGTATAACAGAACTGATATAGCAGGCGAAAACCCGAAGAAAATCCATCCGGAAATGCAGTTTTTGGTGACCTTTGCTCTGTTTGACACTCTCCCCATTGACTTCAAGGCAATCCAGCTCCTGGATTGCAGTACCTATGGCTTCCACTAGATGTCAACAGTCTATATACAAAGATTGGGAGCGATTGGAGTAAGAGGAACGGATAGGAATAGGAAATGGTCAGGGGACCTGAAATGTCAACAAGATTTCTTGGGCGCGAGTCTGGCTGCGTGCCCCACTTTATTTTACTTATATAACGTATAGGTGACCATCCGAGTGAAATATTATCGCTAAAATTCATAAAAGGATAGCTAAGGATGCATTATAACTGGTATTTGATTTGTTTAGGAAAAGTTTATAGGTATATTTGAACACGTTCTCTTCACGTTTCAATGGGCGATTCAACGTTGGATTTTGTGAACATAACGCGCCAACCAAACGGAGATTTATGGATATAATAAATGACTTTTTCTAACAAAATAACCATTGGATGTCTTCGTTGGACATTTGGGAAGCCCTCAGCAGAAGTTCTTCAAAAGGTAAGGGATTTGTTTTCGCTGTGAAATGGGTTTTGTGTGAACCGCGCTGGTTTATGAATTTATGCTAATGGTTAAATATTGTAGGTGCTATCCTCAAACAATCAAATGTTGTGCTTTCACCGTAAAGCCTTTTTGAAATCTGACAACGCTGTGATATTGCCAAGAAGCAGAGCTTTTGATGACTATGCAACACTTGTATATTGATGAATGTTTAATCATTCAACTTTTGGATTTTTTATTTGGCGCCTTACATTTCACCGGCTAGCGCCCCACTGCTCCCTAAGTAGTTAACAATTTTCGCTGTAGTGTCCAAAACGTCTTTCAAGCTGTCAGGCATTCCCTTGGCAGCAAGAGCCTCTTGGTGGATGCTGCAGTGTACCCAAGTGGCGTCGGGAGCATCTGCCTGCACGCACGTTACCACTCCACTATGTCTCCCTGTCATGGCTTTTGCGCCGTCAGTGCAGATACCTACACATTTTGACCACCAAACTCCATTTGATGTCACAAAGCTGTCCAGTACTTTAAAAACATCCTCTCATATTGTCCTGGTTTCCAGTGGTTTTCAGTAGAGGATGTCTTCCTTAATTGACCCCCCATAAACGTAACGGACATATACCAGGAGCTGTGCCAGGCCTGCCATGTCTGTTGACTCATCCAGCTGTACCGCATAGAATTCACTGGCTTGTATGCGAAGCAGTAATTGTTTCAAAACATCTCCTGCCATGTCACTGATGCATCGTGAAACAGTGTTGTTTGATGAAGTTATTGTCTGTATAGTTTTTTGGGCCTTTTCCCCCAGCATTATCCCAGCCATATCCGCGGCAACTGGAAGAATTAAGTCCTCCACAATAGTATGGGGCTTGCCTGTCCTAGCCACTTGGTAGCTCACCATATAAGACGCTTCTAGCCCCTTCTTATTAATGGTATCTGTTGCTTTTATACATGTCTTACTACTCGAAAGTCTTTATTCTCGCTCAAAAATCCTGTGGCCTGTGGCTTATTTTCAAATTGTCATGTTTCGTTTCTAAATGTCTGCGCAATAGTGAAGGTTTCCTGCAAGAGAGTAACGGTTAATGTGATTGGATGTTAATTGTTTGACTAGGCTACCTGTATTTGACATTGTGTTGTTATTTTGCTGAACACAAGATGGTTTCATTTTATTTTTGGCAGTGGAACGAGGCTACTTAGGCGAGAAAAAAAACTCACGCAAATGTATAGCCCCATGGGAAAATATAAATGTACTGTTAGAAAATGTGAAAAAAAAAAAAAAAGAAATATATATATATATATATATATATATATATTATGTATCCTCGACGGCATTGCGCGTACCCCAGTTTGGGAATACCTGCTCTACAGGATCGGTGTCCCCCCCGCGGGATGGTTGAGCTACTGTAGGCTAACGTGATCAGCATTGTAAGTAACAAGTACAGGTTGTAAGTAACAAGTACATTTCCCAGGAAATAAACATATCTGATATGGGCAGAAATTCTGGTTAATCTAACTGCACTGTCCAATTTACAGTAGCTATTACAGTGAAAGAATACCATGCTTTTGTTTGAGGAGAGTGCACAGTTATGAACTTGAAAATGTATAAATAAACCAATTTGGCACATTTGAACAGACTTGATACAACATCTTGAACAGAAATGCAATGGTTCATTGGATCAGTCTAAAACTTTGCACATGCTGTCATCTAGTGGCCAAAATCGAAATTGCACCTAACCTGGAATAATACATTGTGACCTTTCTCTTGCATTTCAAAGATGATACAAATGTTTTAAAAAAACTCGTTTTTTTCTTTGAATGATCTTTTACCAGATCTAATGTGTTATATTCTTCTACATTAATTTCACATTTCATCAAGCTTCAAAGTGTTTCCTTTCAAATGGTATCAATAATATGCATATCCTTCCTTCAGGTCCTGAGCTACAGGCAGTTAGATTTGGGTATGTCATTTTAGGCGAACATTGAAAAAAGGGTCCGATCCTTAAATTATTCAAGAATCAATGGGAATATATCACTTTATTTCATAAGTAAAGTTTGTGCTGCAGTTCCTCCACAACCATGACCTCATTCACAAAGGTTTCTCTTTTCTGTGGTCGTCCAACTGTGTGTTTATTCGTGTATGGGTTTGAGGATGTGGGTGTATGTGTTCTTATCTCCTCTCCTCTCTGGGATGAAGATAATTGTATATCAAAACTCCCACTGTGTGCTGCGTACAAACACTTACATGTAGACTTGTTAGGGAATACTCACATACACGTTCTTTCTGCTGAGCTGGGGTTTTACTCTTTGACGAGTTCACACAGCAGCAGACCACAGCAGGTAGGTATTAAGGCATTATTGCCTCCAACGTGTGTGTGAGTACTCCCTAACAAATCTATATGTAAGTGTTTGTACGCAACACACAGTGGGAGTTTTGATATACAATTATCTGTATCCTATGGGGGGGGAGATAAAAATAGAGAGGAGATAAAAACACCTACACCCACAGATTTATTTGGCTATTGAGTGTAGCATGTTGGAAAGTTTGCAAAGACTGCCATCTAGTGGTAAAATCAAGATTGTACACCGCAGTATAATCAGGAAAATGCAGGACATACTACTATATCTGATGTCATCTAAACATTTATTCTCTTAATATAGTCTAAAGAAATCATTAGGAAATCAAATTACATCATATGCAAAGAGTGATACAAAAATACATTTGTGGCCCCTTGGCCGTTCCCACAATCAGAGGAAGGACAAGTATGCAGTAGTCATGTCTCACACAGAATGTCTTTTCTCTATTCAGATCAGAAAGTAAAGGTCTCTGTAGACAGACTGAGGAAATGAAAGGAGATTGATACACAGGCACACATACAGTACTGTTCATCCCAATGGCATACCTCCGGTTCTTTAATAATCTAAAATAATATATATCCGTGATAAACTTCTATCCATCTGAATGACATGACTTCATAGAGTGATTAGACTCTACAGTAGAACATCTCAGACTTCAATCAAATTCATGATTCAATGAACAACCATGATTGGCTTTTGTAAATACACTAAACAAAAATGTAAATGCAACACGGAACAATTTCTATGATTTTACTGAGTTACAATTCATATAAGGAAATCAGTCAGTTGAAATAAATTAGTTAGGCCTGGGAATACAGACATGACTGGGAATACAGATATGCATCTGTGGGTCATAGATACCTTTAAAAAAAGTAAGAGCGTGGATCAGAAAACCAGTCAGTATCTGGTGTGACCATTATTTGCCTCATGCAGCGTGACATCTCCTTTGCATAGAGTTGATCAGGCTGTTGACTGTGGCCTGTGGAATGTTGTCCCACTCCTCTTCAATGGCTGTGCGAAATTGCTGGATATTGGCGAGAACTGGAACACGCTGTCGTACACGTCAATCCAGAGCATCCCAAACATGCTCAATGGGTGACATCTCTGGTAAATATGCAGGTCATGGAAGAACTGGGACATTTCCAGCTTCCAGGAATTGTGTACAGATCTTTGCGACATGGGGCTGTGCATTATCATGCTGAAACATGAGATGATGGCGGCGGATGAATGGCACAACAATGGGCATCAGGATCTCATCACGGTATCTCTGTACATGCAAATTGCCATAGATAAAATGCACTTGTGTTCGTTGTCCGTAGCTTATGCCTGCCCATACTATAACCCCAATGCCACCGCCACCTGCCCATACCATAATCCCACCGCCATACCATAACCCCCCCCAACATTGACATCAGCAAACCGCTCGCCCACATAACGCCATACACACTGCCATCTGCCTGGTACAGTTGAAACCGGGATCTGGGAAGAGCACACTTCTCCAGCGTGCCAGTGGCCATCGAAGGTGGGCTTTTGCCCACTGAAGTCTGTTACAACGCCGAACTGCTGTCAGGTCTAGATCCTGGTGAGGACGATGAGCACGCGGATGAGCTTCCCTGAGAAAGTCTTCGGATGTGCATGCCCACACTTTCATCAGCTGTCCGGGTGGCTGGTCTCAGATGATACCGCAGGTGTAGAAGCTGGATGTGGAGGTCCTGGGCTGGCGTGGTTACACGTGGTCCGCGGTTGTGAGGCCGGTTGGACGCATTGACAAATTCTCTAAAACAACATTGGAGGCGGCTTATGGTAGAGAAATTAACAATTAATGTCTGGTGGACATTCCTGCAGTCAGCAGGCCAATTGCACGCTCCCTCAAAACTTGAGACGTCTGTGGCATTGCGTTGTGTGACAAAACTGCATATTTTGTGTGGCCTTTTATTGTCCCTAGCACAAGGTGCACCTGTGTAATGACCATGCTGTTTAATCATCTTCTTGATATGCCACACCTGTCAGGTGGATGGATTATCTCACCAGAAGAGAAATGCTCACTAACAGGGATGTAAAACAAATTTGTGCACCAAATTAGAGAGAAATATGATTTTTTGGTGTAAATGGAACATTTCCGGGATCTTTCATTTCAACTCATGATACATGGGACCAACACTTTACATTTAGCGTTTTGCGTTTATATTTTTGTCCAGTGTATAACGACAAAGAACTGAAATATCCAAGTCTTTGGTATGGACCTCCTTTTTTCCTATTTGGCTTGATAAAAGATCCAGTAAAATGGCCTTGCTTTATTACCATGAACGCACTTGATATTAGACAGGTTGTCAGACAGGTTGTCACATCCATTAGGCCGACCTTTCACCTTTTGACACTTGTCACATACAGAATCTTGGAAACCCAGAATTACAATCTTGCGTAATTATTTTCTGGGGGCAGATGTGTTCGAAAAGAGACTAGCGCAAGCAGCGTAACCAGGGCAGTAGCTCCACCCCCCTTTGCAAGTTACAGGCAAGTCTATGGGCCAAGTGTCCCCTCCCCTTCCAAAATTCGGAAGATGCGAAATCGTGATTTGTCAAGTTCCTTGTTAGTCGTCGCATCCCACAGTCTGTTGACAGACACTACAATACCAGTTATGTTACGTGCGTCTGTCCACGAGAGATTACACACAGAACAGTGGGGATTTTGATAGAGGTGATTAGAGAGGATTTTGATAGAGGTGACAGTTAGAGGTGATTTGACACAATCTCAGTGAGTATTATGTAGGCTATAAGGAACTGTCTATCGAAGCACAATGTCAAACTGGGCCACACACTTCCCACATTTAGGCTGGTGCTCTACTGTAGCCTTCCATTTCAAATTACTTTGGGCAGCGAGCACTTATGAATGTTTGTGTCACAGGCAGGCAGTGTTTGATGATGTCATTAACTCTGGCCACTATAATCTCTCTGTGGGTAAGCATTCTTTGATTGGCAGTCACAGTGGCCCATCATCTTGTTCTCTCACTGATTGACAGTCACAGCGGCCTATCTTGTTCTCTCTCTGATTGGCAGGCGGGGTGGCCTATCATCTGGTCCTCTCTCAGGAGAAGATTGGGGAGGGGCGGGGCTTACATGTCTGTCTGGAACAGGAACCTCCTCTAGTAACGCCACAGGAGCCAGACCTCGTCTGCCATTCACCTGAAACACACAGTCACTCAGTAAGCTATCTACAGTACAGCTGCACTCATCTGTTTAGATAGTAGTCCGGTTAGATAGTAGTCCGGTTAGATAGCAGTCCGGTTAGATAGCAGTCCGGTTAGATAGCAGTCCGGTTAGATAGCAGTCCGGTTAGATAGCAGTCCGGTTAGATAGTAGTCTGTTAGATAGTAGTCTGTTTAGATAGTAGTCTGTTTAGATAGCAGTCCGTTTAGATAGTAGTGCGTTTAGATAGTAGTCCGTTTAGATAGTAGTCCGTTTAGATAGTAGTCTGTTAGATAGTAGTCTGTTTAGATAGTAGTCCGTTTAGATAGTAGTCCGTTTAGATAGTAGTCCGTTTAGATAGTAGTCTGTTTAGATAGTAGTCTGTAAGATAGTAGTCTGTTAGATAGTAGTCTGTTTAGATAGTAGTCTGTTTAGATAGTAGTCTGTTTAGATAGTAGTCTGTTAGATATCTCAGACACAGATCTGTTCAATGTACAGTGCAGTTCAGAAAGTATTCAGACCCCTCGTCTTTTTCCACCTTTTGTTATGTTACAGCCTTATTCTAAAATGGATTCAATAGATTTTATCCTCATCTATCTACACACAATACCACATAATGAGAAAGCAAAAATGTTTTTTTGTTTTTTTTACATTTTTGCATTTATATCCCATTTACATAGGTATTCAGACTCCTTACTCAGTACTTTTTTGAAGCACCTTTGGCAACGGTTACAGCCTCAAGTCTTCTTGGGTATGAGGCTACAAGCTTGGCACATCTGTATTTGGGGAGTTTCTCCTATTCTTCTCTGCAGATCCTCTCAAGCTCTGTCAGGTTGGATAGGGAACGTCGCTGCACAGCTATTTTCCGGTCTCTCGAAAGATATTAGATCGGGTTCAAGTCCGGGCTCTGGCAGGGCCACTCAAGGACATTCAGAGACTTGTCCCGAAGCCACTACTGCGTTGTCTTGGCTGTGTGCTTAGGGTCGTTGTCCTATTGGAAGGTGAAACTTTTCCCCAGTCTGAGGTCCTGATGGCTCTGGAGCAGATTTTCATCAAGGATCTCTCCGTACTTTGCTCCGTTCATCTTTCCCTCGATCCTGACTAGTTTCCCTGCAACTGAAAAACATCCCCACAGCATGATGCTGCCACCAACATGCTTCAACTTAGGGATGGTGCCAGGTTTCCTCCAGACGTGACGCTTGGCATTCAGGCCAAAGAGTTCAATCTTGGTTTCATCAGACCAGAGAATCTTGTTTCTCATTGTCCGAGAGTCTTTAGGTGCCTTTTGGTTTGACCGGGCGGCCAGCTCTAGGAAGAGTCTTGGTGGTTCTTACATTTAAGAATGATGGAGGCCACTATATTCTTGGGGACCTTCAATGCTGCAGACATTGTGTGGTACCCTTCCTCAGATCTGTGCCTCGACACAATCCTGTCTCGGAGCTCTACGGACAGTTCCTTCAACCTCATGGCTTGGTTTTTGCTCTGACATGCAATGTCAACTGTGGGACCTTATATAGACAGGTGAGTGCCTTTCCAAATCATGTCCAATCAATTGAATTTACCACAGGTGGACACCAATCAAGTTGTAAAAACATCTCAAGGATGATCATTGGCAACAGGATGCACCTGAGCTCAATTACGAATCTCATAGCAAAGCGTCTGAATACTTATGCAAATAAGGCATTTCTGTTTTTTAATTTTAATACATTTGCTAAAAACCTTTTTTTCGCTTTGTCATCATGGGGTATTGTGTGTAGATTGATGAGGAAAAAAATGTATTCAATACATTTTAGATTAAGGCCATAACGTAACAAAATGTGGAAAAAGTCAAGGGGTCTGAATACTTTCCGGAATGCACTGTACATACACATGATGATCCAATATAAAGAGATACAAGCTACAAGTTAATTCTGCAAGTTGATTGGTAAATGACTGTTGCCTGGATGTTGTCGATTGGCCCACCTCGGCCTGACAGAAGCCGTCGTTGCGTGGGTTGCCTAGCAGCATGACAGTGTCTCCCTCTCTCAGGGCCAGCTCTCTGCTGGGGTGGAGGTTAGGACTGTCCTTCAGAGGGTTGTAGTTGTAGATGGCCACAAACTGAAAGGCACACCACACACACAGAGTACACACACAGACACACACACATTAATACACAAGCCTAGAAGAGACGACTGTAAATGTAAAGAATTATGAATGCGTCACATTTCATTATTTCATGCAGATTTCAATGAAACACAGTAACTGAAAAGGCACACATCAAGACCGTTGGACTTTCTGAGTCTGGTGAGTAAGTTTTCAACTGGAGTATATGCAGTAAAAGATTAAAATATTAAAACATTGGGTCAGGGTAAGGTTGCAAAATTCTGGTAAGTTTCCCAAAATTCCCTGGTTTTCACAAAATCAAAGTTGGAGGTTTCCTGCTTATTCCTTCATAATTCCAGGAATATTCCAACCAGGATTTCTTGAAAACTGGGGTACATTTTGGGAAAGTTGCAGCCCAAGGCCAGTGCAAAAGTGATAATGTGGTGGGTGTGTCATTTTGGAAGTGGGCATGTCTGTAGAACTCACTGGTTGGGTGGAGCCATTGTGTCGGTGTGTGGGCGGAGTCCTGCAGTCTAGGTAGGCAGGGTCTGTGCAGGGAGCAGCAGAAGCTGTGTTGACACCGGTGTGGTCTGTCCTAAACTGGGTGTGTTTTCCCCTGTAAATGAGGAGGACCTTCTCCGCATAGAGACCGTTGGAGCCCAGGGTCTGAACACTGATGTGGATCGGACCGGACAGATCCAGATTCTCCAGAATACACTGAAAGAGAGGACAGATACACACTGTCCTCTTCAACCATTCAACTCATGATACGTAGAAACACCACACACACAGTGATGAATATTATTACATCATTAGGGCAGGAAGAGGAGGAGGAAAGGTGGAGCATGTTGTCAAAGGACTGCTTCATACTGTACCTTCGTGCATGCAGAGCTCATGACAGACTTGTGGAATTCCCCTTCTACATAGATCTGTGGAGAGAGAGAGAGAGAGAGAGAGAGAGAGAGAGAGAGAGAGAGAGAGAGAGAGAGAGAGAGAGAGAGAGAGAGAGAGAGAGAGAGAGAGAGAGAGAGAGAGAGAAGCACGGCATACACAGAGCACCGAATGAACAACACTAAAGGCATCTATTTACAATCTAATGTATCCAAGGCGAGAGGCGCAGCCTACCCTGTATCCATACACAAAGGTTCCGTTGCTGCAGCCCAGCTCATCCAGTGGCGGTCTCTCCCAACCAATCATGAGGCTGCTCTGTCCCACCGTCCTGATGACCTCAACAAAGCCCACCTCTGCTGGAGGTTCTAAAAGGGGTGGGACCAAAGACAATCAGACACGTATGCTTTCCGTCAAGTGTACAGTCAACAGTGAGTATTGTGTGGGCTACTGCACCTGGTATAGCTCTGGGTTTGGTTGGTTTAGCTTGTTCAGGTTGGAGGTTGGAGAGGGGCTTCTTGATACAGTGGTCCTCATCAGGCAGCCGTGACAACTCAGCAAGGGGAAGAGTAGTAGTGATGGGGGACATTTTGGTGGGGGCTGTAGTTCCAGCGGTAATAGTTGGAGGGGCAGATTTGGTGGGGGCAGTGTTCCACAAGGCAGAGGTAGTTTGTGCTTTAACAGTCCGGGCCATAGCGGTAGGAGGGGTATTAACAGGGATAGTAGCATTTGAGGTAGCAGCAGTAGAGCCAGTTTTAGAGAGGGGTTCTTTAACACTACTAAGGGCAGTAGTGATGGTGGTGGTGTGGACAGGAGGGTTGGTAGTTGGATGTGCTCTGTTTGGGGTCTGCTTAGAAGAGGTACCACCATCACTGGTAGTTTTAGTGGGGGCAGTGGTAGATAGGAGACTAGTAGTAGTAATAATTGGGGTAGTTGCTACAAGGGTATGCTTGGGTCGGTTGGGGGCAGCAGGGTTGTGGTTGGGGTATCCTGGGGAGTACCCCTGTCCTGGAGGGGGACTGGAGTAAAGCTGGGGGCTGGTCTTGGAAGGGAAAACCTAGGGAGAGAATGAGTGACATGGTAGTGTAGACTATATTGGGACTTTGTGCATAACTATATTGGGACTTTGTGGTCCTTCAAGCCTGGTTAGCATGGCATTGTGTGTTTTGATAGTGAATTCTACTACTGAAGTTACCGTTGTGAACAATAAAGTTACTCAATAATTAATATGTGTCTGTTTTTTCTTCTAATGTGTATATGAATGTGCAGTTGAATGTGTTTATTGTATTTTGATATGTATTGTGGCTCATCTGAAAAAGATACCTTGGTCTCAGCATGACTCCCTGTCTAAATAAAGAGACCTTGGTCTCAGCATGACACCCTGTCTAAATAAAGAGACCTTGGTCTCAGCATTGACTCCATGTCTAAATAAAGAGACATTGGTCTCAGCATGACTCCTTGTCTAAATAAAGGTTAAATAAATGAAAAATAACTTGTGTGAAGGTAGGTAGCATAGAGTTTGTTAAAGCTATACTATAGGCCTACCTGGTAGCTTTTGGAGAGAGTGTTCTGCAACTGCTGGTGAAGGTTGATGATCTTCCCTGGACTGGTCAGCTTCCTAGTCAGACTGGCACATCTCTCTGGTGAGGGGGAAATCAGGATGAGTGGTCTCCCATTCTCCTCTAAGAAACGGGCAGGGACCAGGCCAGACTGCCCTTTCACCTCGGCATGGTACATCCCACGTCTGTCTGGGAGTCCAGTGACTTGGACTGATTCACCCGCAGAAAGGGGAAGCTGTAACAGAAATGTGTGGATAATATAAGCCTACTGTATAAGACAGGCAACAAGATATCATCTGTTATAATTTATTTATATTCATTAAAACGATGCTCTGTGACGGAATACTGTGTGTGCCACAGAAACTGAGAGTTGTAATATTTCTGAATCCAACTACCATTGGCAGTAGAGTGTGAGGCATGTTCGGAGAGGGGCAGTAGTCTGCTGTGGCCACACACACTCTGAAGCGTTCCCTCCTACTGCCTTCAAACACAGCTTTACTCTGCTCCTAGGAAGAGAGCACAACCCCTCAGAGATGGCCAGGGAACCCCCTTACACAGGTGTGTTATGATATGAACCCCTTCAGCTCGTGTGAGGTATGTTTTCTGTACTACACAGTGGTGGGAAAAGTACTCAATTGTCATACTTGAGTAAAAGTAAAGTTACATTAATAGAAAAGGACTCAAGTAAAAGTGAAAGTCACCAAGTAAAATACTACTTGAGTAGAAGTCTAAAAGTATTTGGTTTTAAATATACTGTATATGTATCAAAAGTAAATGTAATTGCTCAAATATACTTAAGGATCAAAAGTAAGTGCAAATCATTTCAAATTCCTTATATGAAACAAACCAGACGGCATGATTTTCTTTTTTCTTTTTTATTTACAGATGCACACTGCAACATTCAGACCTCATTTACATAATTGAGTGAGTCCACCAGATCAGATGCAGTAGGGATGACCAGGATTCTTTCTTGATAAGTGTGTGAATTGGACCAGTTCACTGTCCTGCTAAGCATTCAAAATGGTAGGCCTTAATAATGGAACACTAGTCACTTTAATAATGTTTACATATTTTTGCTTTACTCATCTCATATGTATATACTGTATTCTATTCTACTGTATTTTAGTCCATGCCACTCCGACATTGCTCATCCTAATATTGATATATTCTTTATTCCATTCATTTACTTTTAGGTTGTGTGTATTCTGTGTATTGTTGTGAATTGTTAGATATTACTGCACTGTTGGAGCTATAAACACTACACCTGCAACAACATCTGCTAAACATGTGTATGTGACAAAAAACATTTGATTTGATTTTGATTTGAAAGGTAACGAGTACTTTTATGTGTCAGGGAAAAAGAATGGAGTAAAAAGTACATCATTTTCTTTAGTAAAGTAGTGAAGTAAAATTAAAAGTAGTCAAAAATATGAATAGTAAAGTAAAGTACAGATACCCAAAAAAAACGACTGAAGTACTACTTTAAAGTATTTTTACTTAAGTACTTTACGCCACTGGTATTACACTGTACTAAGATGAGTTAGTGGTTTAGTGCAGTGGTATGGCGTGTTACTGCAGTGCGTTTCAAACCTCTCCTCGGGGACCACCAGACGTTTCACAATTTTGTTGTTGCCTTGCACTAACTCACCTGATTCGAGTAGTCAAAGGCTTGATTAGTTGACAAGTTGAATCCGGTGTACTAGCTGTGGAATAGTTTGAATACATGGAACGGCTGAGGATCCCCAAGGAAAGGTTTGAAAACCTCTGTGTTACTATATCTCTTACCTGTGCTGTGGAGGCTGCAGGAGAGGTCTGTGAGTGCTCTGGTCGTTCTAAGGCTGCAGGTGGGAGAAGGTGGGTGTTCTCCTGCAGAGCTGCAGTGGATGGGGGTGTGAAGGTGCTGGCGTAGTCCTGAAGTGCTGTGTCGTTAAGCAGGTCCTCAGCCTCCTGGGTCAGATTGTAATCCAGGCAGCCATATCGACGCAGGGCTCGCATCAACTGCACCAGTAGACTGTTCCTCTGCTGGCACTTCACCACCAGACATGACAGCTTGGCCTGCCATCAGACAGATCATCAGTCAATCAAAACCAAATCATGACAGCTTGGCTTGTCATTGGACAGATCATAAGTCAATCAAAAACAAATCATGACAGCATGGCCTGCCATTGGATACAACAGCTGTCAGTCAAAACAAGTCCAACACCACATCTTCTTTCAGCTTCAAACAACCATGTATCAAACCAGACTAATTCTCCATCCCCCTCACCTTTAGAGGAGCTATGTCCAGATCCGTCTGACTCTTTCTCAGGAGAACATTGTACTGGAGAGAGTCAGGAGAGACATATCCATTAGACTAAATACACTGACTGGAAATAACAAAAAACATTACAGTAAACCAAAAACACTGACCACAAATACAGCTCTTTTGATATTGTAAAAGCTCTCTTCCAATACAATTAATTCTGCATGTCTTTGAACAAACATCACTCTAAGCAGAGAGCTGTGGTTTTATCAGACTAGGATGAAGTTGCTCCTTGATACTGATCTAAGGTCAGTTTTGTATTTTCTTCCTAACAGGTAAGGCTCGGGATTTGTGGATGGTAGAGTATTAAGCTGATCCTAGATCTGTGCAAAAGGATGACTTCTACCTAAATTGGTAACCTTAAGGATAACTTTTACCTATCTTAGCTGACAAAAGGTAGTTTACCTTAGCTCTGATGTCATCATAGCGCACCCTCAGTAAGGTGAGTGTGTTGCTCCAGTCCTCTCTGCTGCCTTGCTCTCTCTTCAGAGATGTGTACTCTGAACTCAGCTCCTTCAGAGCAACACTCTGAGTAAACGATCACAAATTCAGGTATACAGTAAACACACAGAAAGATTTAGTCAACACACACCTTGGCTTTGAGTTCAGCCTGAAGCAACACACACCTTGGCTTTGAGTTCAGCCTGAAGCAAGCTGAACTTCTCTTCGATCTTGATCCTTAGTGAGTGAGCATCGGTCTTCTCTCTTTCCAGACCCACTAGTCTGCTCTTCACCTCTCCCAACTAACAACAGACACAGCCAGTGGGTTATCATGACATGACTATGGTGGTTAGTGAGAGGGATACTTTCTTTATCCATACCTCTGCTCTCAGTGTGTGGTTTTCCCTCTTCGTCTCCTCCACCTCCTTGGTTTCCTCTCTCATCCCCTTCACCTCATTGGCTGCCTGTACCGCTCTCTTCACCTCATTGGCTGCCTGTACCGCCCTCTTCTCAGCCTCCTCTCGTCTGACCTCAGACACACCCAGCTCACGGTACCATCTTTGAGCCTGCACACACAGATTCTGTCCAGTCATGGTTCTGACCTCTGACTTCTCCTCTGATTGGCCAAGAAGACAGGAAGAAAGGAGCGCTCACCTCTGATTGGGTCTTCTCCAGTACCTCTCGTGACCTTCTGAGTTCTAACCCCAGCGACTCGATCTCCCTCATCAGTTCACTCTGCTCCACATCGGTTCCCTCTTTCTCTCCCAAGTGGTCCTGGATACGGGATATGCTATAACTCACACAACCCTGCCACGCTACTTCTGACAGAAACTCATCAGTGCCAACATACATAAAAACTCACACAAGTACAAAGATTCGCTCCTACCTGTGCAGACTGCGCCAGACGGATGGTCTTGTAGGAGTAGACCGTGGCCAGACATCTATGAGTGACATCACCATCCTGATGCGTTTTTGGCGTCTGACCCCTCTCTGTAGCCACAACCTCTGTGCGTGTTGCCTTGCCAACGTGGTTCTCTGAGGGCTGCTGGTTGTGGCTCCGCCCCTGTAACAGCAGCTGATTCCGTAGAGTAGCGATGTCCATCTGCAACTGGTCTCTCTCCTCTGTGAGCTGTTCTCTCTGTTCTCTCAGAACATCCATTGACTGAACTAGCTGCTCTTTCTCTTCTTTTAGGTCAGAGACAAACTGGTCCACCTGGTACCTCTCTTGTGTTTGAAGGCTGAGAGATGACAGCTTGTCTCTCTCCTGCTCTAGACGGCTGAGTGTCCGTGTTAGCTGGTCTCTCTGTCCCTTTAAACCACACATTGACTGCATCAACTGGTCTCTCTCCTCCTGGAGTCCAGACATTGACTGAACTAGCTGGTCTCTCTCCTCCTGGAGTCCAGACATTGACTGAACTAGCAGGTCTCTCTCCTCCTGGAGTCCAGACATTGACTGAACTAGCTGGTCTCTCTCCTCCTGGAGTCCAGACATTGACTGAACTAGCAGGTCTCTCTCCTCCTGGAGTCCAGACATTGACTGAACTAGCAGGTCTCTCTCCTCCTGGAGTCCAGACATTGACTGAACTAGCTGGTCTCTCTCCTCCTGGAGTCCAGACATTGACTGAACTAGCAGGTCTCTCTCCTCCTGGAGTCCAGACATTGACTGAACTAGCAGGTCTCTCTCCTCCTGGAGTCCAGACATTGACTGAACTAGCAGGTCTCTCTCCTCCTGGAGTCCAGACATTGACTGAACTAGCTGGTCTCTCTCCTCCTGGAGTCCAGACATTGAATGAACTGGCTGGTCTCTCTCCTCCTGGAGTCCAGACATTGACTGAACTAGCTGGTCTCTCTCCTCCTGGAGTCCAGACATTGACTGAACTGGCTGGTCTCTCTCCTCTTTTAAACCACACATTGACCGCATCACCTTGTCTCTCTCGTCTTTCAGACCACAGAGGGACCTTGTCAGCTGTTCTTTCTCTTCTTTTAAACTGCAGAGTGACTTATGGATCTGGTCGTGTTCTTCTTTCAGAACCCACACTGAGCGTGTTAGCTGGTGTTTTGCCTCTGTCTGACTGCTGAGTGAGAGGGCTACCTGTTCTCTTTCCTCTTTGAGATCACTGAGATAGCCAATCAACTCGTCCCTCTTCTTTCTAAGCCTGCACGTTGACTCTGCAGTCAAACAGTCCTCCTGCTGACCACACACTGACTCAACCTTGTGGTCAACCTGTGATACACCACTATTCACTGACCCTGGCGTCTGATCACCTTGTAGACTGGTCACAACCCCTACCGTGGGTTGACCCTGTTGAGCGTGCACTGAGCCGACCGCATGCTCACCCTGTTGACCGCACTCTGACTCAGTGGTCAAACCATGGTCACCCTGCTGTAGGCCTAGCTGACTGCTCTCAACCCGTCTTTCCTGCAGCTCTATGATAGTGTTGAGGTCATCCTCAGTCTTCCTGGTCAGCTCAGTGATGAGACCTCCCTGCTCCTGGTTCTCCTGCTCCAGCCTGATGCTCTCCCTCTCTAGCAGGGACACCTGCAGCCTGAGCTGGACTAGCTCCCTCTCACTCTCCCCCTCCTGGCTCTCTATGTGGGCTAGGAGCTCCTGGATACGCCTGCCCAGGGCCCGGTTCTCCTGGTTCAAGGCTAGGGCTAGGTCATCTTGGGCTAAGGCATACAGGGACAGGTCATCCTGGGCTAAGGCTAGGATAGTATCATTCTGATTTGGAGTTGCAGTGAGCTCTCTGCTACCCTGGGGTATTAGGTTTGGAGTTGCAGTGAGCTGTCTGCTACCCTGGGGTATTAGGTTTGGAGTTGCAGTGAGCTCTCTGCTACCCTGGGGTATTAGGTTTGGAGTTGCAGTGAGCTCTCTGCTACCCTGGGGTATTAGGTTTGGAGTTGCAGTGAGCTCTCTGCTACCCTGGGGTATTAGGTTTGGAGTTGGCACCTTGTTTTCCTGGACATTTGTCATGCTCTCACCTACAAGCGAGGACCCCTGCTCCACCTCGCAGGCCCCTGTTTCTCCCTGCTCCCTGAGTTTACATTTCAGCCGGGCGTTCTCCTCGGTCACCCTGTGAAGCTGGTCCTGTGTGTGTCGTAGCATGCTCTCCAGCTGGTCCCTGTGGTCCCGGAGTGAGTCCATGTCGCCCCCCATGCTCTTGTAAGCCTCTCTCAGGGCCTCAGTCTCCTCGCTTGTCCCCTCCTCCAGGTTGAGAGATGGGAAGCCCCCAGGACCAGGACACCAGTCCCTCAGGGTTAACTCCCCCAGACCCTCAATGCTCTTAGTACCCAGGGATATGAGGCCGGGGTTCTGGCTACGGTGGCCTGAGAGGTTCAGGAGGTCCGGCTGGGGCAGAGGCAGAGTGGAGTTTTCCTGTGACCTCTCTGCTGCTCCATGGTGTTGAGCAGAGGGAGGTGTGTCTAGTGAAGACTGGCCTGGGATCATCTTCACCTGCACAGATGATGAACACTAAACAGAGGTTCAACAAAAAGCAGATCCCAGTCTCAAACACACAAGCCGGCCACACTCTTTAGTTCCTCTGTAGTTAATCAGATCAACATTCCACTTTGGACCCATGATAATCCCACATTATAATCTATTTTACAATCCTAAAATAAGGTTTGCTTATAATCGTAATCATTCACTTTCTTGAGGCTTAACTCTTCAACTCTTACACTGATTTACAGAGTCCCCTCTACATGAACTTCCATCTCATCACTCACCGGGTCAGTGTTGTCCACAGAGCAGGGAACTGGTTGTCCCAGGCCAGGGGTGTTTGGCAGGGAGGTAGCCAGGCTGGGGGTAGAGACACGGCTGGGGTCAGTAGAACCCAGGCTGTGGTTGGTCTGTCTCAGGGTGTGGCTGAGCCTCTGAGACAGTCTATGGTTCTCCTCTTGCAGCTCCTCCATCTCCTCCATCAGGGAGCTCTCTGTCAGCTTCAGTCTGTGGACCACCGTCCTCATCTCCTCCAACGTACAGGACAAGAAGTGGTTGTTCTCCTGCGCTTCCTGCAGCTGTTCCATCAGCCCCCTCTGCTCCGCCAGCCCCTGCTCCTCCCTCTCCATCAGAACCCTGAGGTCCTCCTGGAGGCTGAGGATGAAGCTTCTCAGTCTAGCCTCACCCCCCAGACTCTCACCCTCTTCCCTTTCCTCCCCCTTTCTTTCTCCCTCTATTTCTCTATCATCCGCTCCCTGCTTCTGCTGGAGCTGTTGTCCGTAGTGTCTCCACTGTGTCATCTCCTCACCATCCTCCTCCTCCTCTCCTTCTCCTCCTCTCTCTGTCTCTGTTCTCTGTTGGCCTGAGGTTGATACCATGATGGGGCTGACATTGGCTGCAGTAACGGAGTTTGTGCTAGCTGTGTTGACAGGGGCTATGTAGGTGGCAGCAGATACGTTCATCTCCAGCACCTGTCGCTCCAGCTGGTGGAGTCTGGTCTGCAGGCCCTGCTCTCTGTCTCTGGCCAGGCCTAGCTTGTGGTGCAGCTGGCTCTTAAAGTGCTCAAAGTACTGAGACTGGCGGCCCATCTCCTCTTCTTTAGCCCTGAGCTGGGCCTGGCAGCGCCGCAGCCTCTCCCTCCACACACGATCCCCACGCTCCTTCTCCTGGGACTGGGACAGAGACAGAGAGATTACAATAACTTACACCTAAGCTACAATAGAGTTATGATACACGCATACTCCCTGCATTCTCCTTCTTCTTACAATTACAACAAAGTACAATAAATTACACTACACTATAACCGGAGTTACAACAGGCTTAAACTACACTTCCTGAGTTACAACAGGTTTACACTACACTAATACAGTGAGGGAAAAAAGTATTTGATCCCCTGCTGATTTTGTACGTTTGCCCACTGACAAAGAAATGATCAGTCTATAATTTTAATGGTAGGTTTATTTGAACAGTGAGAGACAGAAAAAAAAAAAAAAAATCCAGAAAAACGCATGTGAAAAATGTTGTTAATGGAATTGCATTTTAATGAGGGAAATAAGTATTTGACCCCTCTGCAAAACATGACTTAGTACTTGGTGGCAAAACCCTTGGTGGCAATCACAGAGGTCAGACGTTTCTTGCAGTTAGCCACCAGGTTTGCACACATCTCAGGAGGGATTTTGTCCCACTCCTCTTTGCAGATTTTCTCCAAGTCATTAAGGTTTCGAGGCTGACGTTTGGCAACTCAAACCTTCAGCTCCCTCCACAGATTTTCTATGGGATTAAGGTCTGGAGACTGGCTAGGCCACTCAAGGACCTTAATGTGCTTCTTCTTGAGCCACTCCTTTGTTGCCTTGGCCGTGTGTTTTGGGTCATTGTCATGCTGGAATACCCATCCACGACCCATTTTCAATGCCCTGGTTGAGGGAAGGACGTTCTCACCTAAAATTTGACGGCACATGGCCCCGTCCATCGTCCCTTTGATGCGGTGAAGTTGTCCTGTCCCCTTAGCAGAAAAACACCCCCAAAGCATAATGTTTCCACCTCCATGTTTGACGGTGGGCATGGTGTTCTTGGGGTCATAGGCAGCATTCCTCCTCCTCCAAACACTTGGCGAGTTGAGTTGATGCCAAAGAGCTCCATTTTGGTCTCATCTGACCACAACACTTTCACCCAGATGTCCTCTGAATCATTCAGATGTTCATTGGCAAACTTCAGACGGGCATGTATATGTGCTTTCTTGAGCAGGGGGACCTTGCGGGCGCTGCAGGATTTCAGTCCTTCACGGTGTAGTGTGTTACCAATTGTTTTCTTGGTGACTATGGTCCCAGCTGCCTTGAGATCATTGACAAGATCCTCCCGTGTAGTTCTGGGCTGATTCCTCACCGTTCTCATGATCATTGCAACTCCATGAGATGAGATTTTGCATGGAGCCCCAGGCCGAGGGAGATTGACAGTTCTTTTGTGTTTCTTCCATTTGCGAATAATCGCACCAACTGTTGTCACCTTCTCACCAAGCTGCTTGGCGATGGTCTTGTAGCTCATTCCAGCCTTGTGTAGGTCTACAATCTTGTCCCTGACATCCTTGGAGAGCTCTTTGGTTTTGGCCATGGTGGAGAGTTTGGAATCTGATTGATTGATTGCTTCTGTGGACAGGTATCTTTTATACAGGTAACAAACTGAGATTAGGAGCACTCCCTTTAAGAGTGTGCTCCTAATCTCAGCTCGTTACCTGTATAAAAGACACCTGGGAGCCAGAAATCTTTCTGATTGAGAGGGGGTCAAATACTTATTTCCCTCATTAAAATGCAATTCCATTTATAAAAATTTTCACATGCGTTTTTCTGGATTTTTTGTTTTGTTATTCTGTCTCTCACTGTTCAAATAAACCTACCATTAAAATTATAGACAGATCATTTCTTTGTCAGTGGGCAAACGTACAAAATCAGCAAGGGATGAAATACTTTTTTCCCTCAGTTACAACAGGTTTACACTACACTACATGAGTTACAACAGGTTTACACTACACTAATACCTGAGTTACAACAGGTTTACACTACCTGAGTTACAACAGGTTTACACTACACTAATATCTGAGTTACAACAGGTTTACACTACACTACCTGAGTTACAACAGGTTTACACTACACTAATACCTGAGTTACAACAGGCTTACACTACACTAATACCTGAGTTACAACAGGCTTACACTACACTAATACCTGAGTTACACCAGGCTTACACTACACTAATACCTGAGTTACAACAGGCTTACACTACATGTACAGGACAGCTTCCAGTACTCGTATGTTTGCTATGCCTCATTGAAGCTCATGTAATGCTCAATTCTGTCTCTCACCATGGAGCGTACCTCCTCTCTCAGCGTGTGGAGCCGCTCGTCCAGCCTCTGGCGCTGCAGCATGCTGGGGCAGTGGAGGACTGAGTTGGCAGTGAGGTCCTCCACCTTCTGTAGCAGGTTCTGCTCTGACACTTCCAACTCTCTAATCCTGCACAGGAGGATGACATGACTCATTAGATCACATTACATTTTCATAGCATTACATGATTAGCATACAATTACATGATTAGCATAGCATTACATGATAAGCATACCCTTACATGAATAGCATAGCATTACATGATTAGCATAGCATTACATGATTAGCATAGCATTACATGATTAGCATAGCATTACATTAGCATTCAACAGAGATGAGACATCCTACTGTCAAATTGTTTTTGCCTGCCATCAGTCCAAGAGAAAGTAGAAGTGTGCACACATACCTTACTGACTGCAATGTTTGAAATAAACCCCACACACAGTGATATCATGCTGAGAAGTAACCAATAGTCTGTTACTATGGCAAAATGCTGCTTGGTAAGCTGCATGTGAGTACAGGATGTGCAATGTGATATGGTCGTGGCCATATGTCGTAGCTGTGTGATACGTGATCCCTGTCTCTATGTCACCTGCTCCTCACCTGTTGTGCAGAGCGCTCTCAGACTCAGTGAAGGAGCTGACGTTGTCTCTCAGGCTGTGCTCTAGAAGCTTCACTCTGTGGGTCAGAACCTGGAGGTCCGGGGTGCCAGTGGGACCTGTTACCATGGTTACAGAGTCAGCTCCGGTTCCGGTCCCCACTGTTGTAATCATGTTCCCCTCCATGGTTGTTGTTCATGGGTGACCTCCTCTCTAGAACCTGCAAACCAACGGTTTCCATTCATAAGCTTTACTGATCCTCTCCCTGCAATCATACACTGTGTGGTATCAAACCAACAAACACACTCCTTCTCCAATCTCAGTCATACCCCCTCTTTCTCAAAAACTCCCTCCCCTCTCTGACCTCCCTCTTTCCCTCCCTTCGCTTCTCTCTCTTTGTCCTCTCTTCCTTCTCTTTCTTGACCCTTTGCTGTGGTGTAACTCTCACACACACTCACTCATACAAATTGCATGAATCATGAGAGCAGCAGCTCGGCTGCAGCAAGTAGCTGACTAGCTTCAGACATGCTTCTAAAGTTACCTCACCCCCTCCTCTCCCTAACCACAACAAGCCCCTCCCCCTCATCCATCTCTCCCAGTTAGCCAAGTTATTGCGTAACTCTGATTAAATGAATGAATGAATGCAATGTGAAGCCAATGGATAACTCAGAACTGCAGAACAAAGCTGAAGAAGGAAGTATTTGTGTTGGGTTTGTTTTGTCAAGGTACCTAAAGTTAGACATAATTGTAAAATACAGTGCTGTGATAATAGAAAGTAACTTACCTACGGAAGATTCTTTGTTGTGTTCCACAGACTAGACTCCTCCCGTTCCCTCAGTCCTCTGGTGTCTCTCTACTGCGGACTCTAATCAGAGCTTTCACTTCTTACTCTTTTAACGTGGCCGCGACAGCCGTTTCCATGGAGACCCTCATGCGCTGAGCTTTCCGGGAATGTCCAGTGCCCAGGACTTGGCTAGTCTGTGTCAGAAAGGCCTCCTGCTTTCTTTCCCCCTCCCCATATTTCCCCCTTCTTCTTCTTCTCCTCCTCTTTCTACCTCCTCTCCGATTGCACTCTTTCGTTGTGTGGTTCTAAATTCATCTGAGGCACTGTCTCAATCAAAGCTTTCCTTATTGACCCGCTTCAGTGTTCCAGTCACAATGTTTATGCTTTTTAGAGCTCAAATTAGAGTTTGGCTAATTGTTCCACTTCCAGAAATGGTAGGCGAGACTTCCTTTCTATAAAAAACACTGATATACCTCTCTTTATGTCTCTCTGGTATTTGTTCACTTTTCAAAGTCATGGTTTTGTTATGTTTTGCATCCCAGGTTAAAAGTGAATGTTTATCAAAAAAGCCATCATGTTTGTGAACCATCTAAAAAAAATGCATTAAAAAAAACAAATATGTTGTGTGTTTATTCCTCACTCTCCACCTGAGCGCCTTAGCACCTGAGGAAACAGACACATGACCGTCATCATCCTGTTATTACACAGTATTAGGGAGGTTGCGTTGCTGTGTGTCATTACCTGATGTCGGTCCGTGTCAGTGTCATTAAGGCCCAATAATAAAAGCTAGAGAGAAAAACAAAAAGAGGAAGAAGAACTAAAAAAATCATAATAATGTCAAAGAATGTTAATAAAAGGAGAGAAGAAGACACGTTACTGTTCAGAATTCTAACTGAAAAGTCCTACTACACGCTCACATGACCCACAACCACAGGAGGCTGGTGAAGGGAGGATGGCTTATAATAATAGCTGGAATGAAGTGAATAGAGTGGTACCATGTGTTTGATACCATTCCATGTGTTTGATACCATTCATTTCGTTTCCTTCCAGGCATTACTATGAGCCCTTCCTCCCCAAATTAGGTTCCACTAGCCACCTGTGCCCACAACACATACATAGATGTTTCTTAGACAGAGAGAGAAATCACATATATACCTTTTCTTCCATTTCCTTGACTTGTCTCTTTTGCATGTCAATCATGCCTTCCAACTGTCTTATTCTCTGTAAGGCAAATAACACAGAACATGTGGTTCAGGAGGTGAACTTCCTACTGACCACGGGCTCTGTATTATAGTTTAGAAGGAGAACAAATAAATGGTTGTGGTTGTTAAACAGTTGCTAATGAAAGTGACGACAACCCCTTTCCACATGTATTCCCAGAAGCTGCCCTACTCCCATGTTACCATGGCAGCTGTTGTACAGCGTCAAATCAAAAAAATCCCGCTGCCATGACAACGAGCAAGTGGAACAATGGTGAATCTTTGTTCAGACCACATGAGCTGATTTGTTGACTGACCTTTGGTCTTGGCTACACACGCACGCACACTTCCATCTGCTCTTTTCCTCTCCTTTAAACACTATTGAGACAGACTCAGACAAGCGTGAAATTCAAAACCTTCACTGGAAGCAAACCAGTCCACTGGTAAGTAATCCTGATAGAGTTATGAAACACTGGAACCACACTGATCACATTATCGTGGCTGACCTGAACCCTAAAAGCTGCTTAGATCATAACCACAGGAGGCTGAGTCAGCCAGAGGAGAGGCAGGGCCTGGAAAATAGCTGTTCTTGGGGGACGGGATTAGGTTGAGATCCTGTATTGCACCCAGCAGGGCTGGTGGAGGAGAGACCAATGAAGAGAAGACTAGAAAAAATGTCTCAACTGCAGGTCGGTTATGGAGAATTATATTATAATTGATGTCTTTAGTAAACTTCTATTGTGTTATTGACTAGACAGTTGATGGTTAGTTTCTGAAGCAAGGAGTGTTGTGTTGAGGTTAGGAACATAAAGACTAATAGAATAAGGATAGGACTTTTGTGAAATGTTGAGGTTTGGAGGAATACACAAAACACAAGGAAACACACACACACACACACACACACACACAAGCAGGAGGGATACTGCATCTTTTCTCTGTGGCGGCTGCAGGTTAAGGCCTTTCCTTACCTGCTGGGCATGCTGTAGGAGCTCCATGCGCTCCTGTAAGATCTGACTGTCATACTGGCGGCTCTGCCTGAGTATCTGCCTCCGCAGTTTGTCCACGGCTAGCCCCAGCTCCTCCCTCTGCCTGTCCGACAGAGACTCTGCAACTGCACGCCCCCCCGGCTCCTGCTGCAGAGCGCTATACAGAGTCGCCTCCAGCTCCGCGATCCTCTGTCATACAGCCACATACACAGGTACGCCACTGTGATCATGGCCGAGATGAAAAACACTCTACCACTTTATATCTAGTGTCACTATAATGGTGTGTTTTTCATGGTAATTGCATGGTAACTACAATGTAGGTACTAAGTCCACTTTGTTACATAGTACTTACAACTGTTACGCCTGTTTACGGCTTATAAATGTCAGTGTAGTGACCATGTAAATACATGCTTCTATTGACACTGTATAAAGTGGAACTAAATACACAAAAACACACACTGAATCTAATGAATAAATGGTGGTGAGTGCTAGATACTCTTGTTGTTACCTGACTCATGGTGGTAGTGACTGTTAAATCAAGTTAGAGAGTGGAAGAATATAAAACATATGGGCTGTTCATGCCTCTACTCTGTACCGGGAACATTCACACATCTCTAGTCTATTCCTCTTGATACACCTTCCCAATAGAATTACACACTTCACCGAGCGAATCACTAGACGTCCTGTCTCGGGTGTGTCTCTTTCTGTCCTTTAGTACCCAGTGCAAACACAGGTTCATTGAGGTCGAAGATGCAGTACCCCGACAACACATGACAAACTCAAACAGCAGGGTTTGGTCTGTGGGTTAGTGATGTTTGATGGGTTTACATAATTTAGAGGGCTGACAGTGGGTCTAGATCTAGGTCTAAAACATATACTTTATGTTCCCGGGAATCTAACCCACTCTCCTGGCATTGCAACTTCAAGTTCAATGCTCTACCAACTGAGGACCACCACCCATGTTCCTACAAGCAGGAGACAGCTGTAGAGTAACCCTCCTGTCCCATCATGTTGCTGTGTCGTACCATGTAGGCCTGATCCAGGGCCTGCTTCCTGTAGTCCAGCTCCTCCTCCATGAAACCCTTCTGCTTTCTGAACTGGTCCTGGAACAGCACAACACAGAATATGAAATCACATCACCATGACAATGGCGTCATGTCAGAGACAGTGAAAAACCACTGATACTTGGTCAGATGTTTTTTTGGGGTCTCTCACCGTCTCATTCTCCAGGTCAATCATCTTCTGGGTCAAGGCTGCCTCTGTGCTGTCTATCTGTTTTAACCACTAGAGAGAGAGAGAGAGAGAGAGAGAGAGAGAGAGAGAGAGAGAGAGAGAGAGAGAGAGAGAGAGAGAGAGAGAGAGAGAGAGAGAGAGAGACACACAACACATACTGTACAGTTAAATACTCAGTAGATAATGGACCAGTAGGTGTCAGAGGCAGGCTCAGAGATAATGAGGAGGAGGAAGAGGAGAAAGAGGAGAAGGAGGAGGAGGAGAAGAAGGAAGAGGAGGAAGAAGACGAAAAGGAGGAGGAAGAGAAGGAAGAGAAGGATGAGGAAGAGGAGAAGGAAGAGGGAGAGGAAGAGGAGAAGGATGAGGAAGAGGAGAAGGAGGAGGAAGAGGAGGCAGATGGGTTGCCTCCCACAATGTAACAATGTTCCAGTGTCATTGGAGAAGGAGGAGGAGAGACTGACCTTCTCACACATTGACAGAACCGTCCCCGCCTGGATGACGACAATCTGCTCCTCGTTACGCAAGTTCTGGAGAGGAGGAAGAGACAGGAAATGGATATAGAGGATCGGGGAGGGATTAAAGTATTTATTAAGGTTTTAATTGAGGGAGAAAATAGCATTGTGAATTTTAGTAAGATCATTATATTGAGAGTATTAGGAACAGTGTAAACTCACCCCATTATCTCCCAGGATATCCAGTTTCTTCATCAGATCAGGAATAACCACATCCTAAAGAGGGATTACACATCCAGTTTAC
Source organism: Brachymystax lenok tsinlingensis (assembly GCA_030435695.1). NCBI lineage: Eukaryota > Metazoa > Chordata > Actinopteri > Salmoniformes > Salmonidae > Brachymystax > Brachymystax lenok. Next base: position 17,241,643 of record CM059784.1, read on the forward strand.
ATACGCTGCGAGAGGGAGACAGAATGTGTGTGCTTGTGTGTTACCTTGATGCCCTCCTGGTGGCAGAAGATCTGCAGAGCACTGTTGCTGTTCTCTGGGAAGGTAGTCATGTGGAATCCCATGGCTGGAAGCCTGTGTTCCCTCTCCTATTGGACAACAAGGACAGTTAACCCCGCCCTCATACATACACACACACACACATCTACACACTCACACACAGTCCTCCCAGTCTAATTTACAGATCACAACAGCCATCCCTCTAAAAGGGACAGTACAATCACAACTAATATTCTGGTTGGGTAGACTGGTGTGTGAGACTGATAGTGAATGGGTCAGGGTTGGGAACTGAACTGAACAGGTCAGGGTTGAGAACTGAACTGAACGGGTCAGGAACTGAATGGGTTGGGAACTGAACTGGTCAGGAACTGAACTGAACGGGTCAGGGTTGAGAACTGAACGGGTCAGGGTTGAGAACTGAACGGGTCAGGGTTGAGAACTGAACTGAACGGGTCAGGGTTGAGAACTGAACTGAACGGGTCAGGGTTGAGAACTGAACGGGTCAGGAAGTGAATGGGTTGGGAACTGAACGGGTCAGGAACTGAATGGGTTGGGAACTGAACGGGTCAGGGTTGGGAACTGAACGGGTAGGGAACTGAACGGGTCAGGAACTGAACGGGCCAGGGTTGGAAACTGAACTAAATGGGCCAGGGTTAGGAACTGAACTGAATGGGTCAGGAACTGAACGGAATAGGTCAGGAACTGAACGGAATGGGTCAGGAACTGAACGGGTCAGGGTTGCGAACTGAACTGGTCAGGAACTGAACGGGTCAGGGTTGGGAACTGAACGGGTCAGGGTTGAGAACTGAACTGAACGGGTCAGGAACTGAACTGAATGGGTCAGGGTTGGGAACTGAACTGAACGGGTCAGGAACTGAATGGGTCAGGAACTGAACTGAATGGGTCAGGGTTGGGAACTGAACTGAACGGGTCAGGGTTGGGAACTGGACTGAACGGGTCAGGGTTGGGAACTGAACTGAACGGGTCAGGGTTGGGAACTGGACTGAACGGGTCAGGGTTGGGAACTGAACTGAACGGGTCAGAGTTGGGAACTGAACTGAATGGGTTGGGAACTGAACTGACTGGGTCAGGGTTGGGAACTGAACTGACTGGGTCAGGGTTGGGAACTGAGCTGAATGGGTCATGGTTGGGAACTGAACGGGTCATTGTTGGGAACTGAACTGAATGGGTCATGGTTGGGAACTGAACTGAACGATGTACAGTACTTACATGATGAGGATAGCATGCTCAGGATCTGTCCAAATCAGTTAGGTGGAGAAACATGATTTAAAATGCAAACCAAAGTAATAGGGTTTTAAAACATACTTAAATGCTGGGAGTTCAAATGGATGAGCGTAAGTGACTGAGTGGCTCTTTGGGTCCATTCAACCCATTATTATGTGTGCATTACGAGTTTCTTTGGCATCTTCTTGAAGTGATCGAGTATCTCCTATGAAGTCATCATGAAAGATAGAAGGGGAAAAAAAGGATTCTATGAAAGATACTCTAATAAAGTATATGAAAGAGCTCATTAAATATATCCTACATCAGTTGTTGGAGGCAGAACCTGAAAGGAGGAAAGCCATGCAGTCGGTAATCTTCTACTATGGATAACAATCAAGAGATCTAGGACACGTGTGACTGATGATTTGAATGTTGTGCATACAACTACCTTTTAATGAACATAAAGAAACTTAAGAACAACTACATGCAAGGAGGAGACAAATGAACAAAGGTGAACTTGAATACATTTTATTCCATTCAAAATTATATTCATCTCACTGAAGACAACATTCTTGTACATCTTCCAATTAAAAAAAATATACTTTTCCAGTTCAGTGGGGATGGTAAGGCGGTCAGAATACAAGGTACATACAATGGGTCGAGGCACAGTAGTGTATATGTTTGTGTGCGCGCGTGTGTGTTCAGTTCCTAAGCGCCACAGGAGGCTGGTGGGAGGAGCTATAGGAGGACACACTCATTGTAATGGCTGGAATGGAATTTATGTAATGGAATCAAATAATTGTTTTTTGTGTGTTTGATACCATTCCTTATATTCCATTCCAGCCATTACAATGAGCCCGTCCTCCTATAGCTCCTCCCACCAGCCTCCTCTGCCATGAGCGCGCTTGTGTGTGTGTGTGTGTGTTTTGGTCACTGTATGTAGGTCCTGCGTGGGGACTGGAGACCGGTGTCACCCCCTGGCGACAGTTTAATGGTGCACTCTCTTACTTCCAGCTCTAGCACTCTGAACTCCAGCAGCTCATTCTGGTCCCTCGCATCCTGCACCGCCGCCTGCAGCTTCCACTCAGCTTGCTGTAACACACACATCTACACACACACACACACACACACAGTGTTGTATTTCCCGCCACATTAGATAAACCATGTACTTAATAAAAGTATACACTCAAATGCTCCCAATCCTAGTGTCCTTTCCTTCCAGATGGCTCACAGGACGGTGTTGAGTGACAGAGGAGTAGGAGGTACCTTACCTTGTCGTGGAGTTCCTGATTGGTCCTGATGAGGTACTGCTTCTCCTCCACCCACTTAGAGTCCTGGAGAAACATACGGTCACACACACACACACACCTCAGAGGAAAACTAAAGTATCACAACACAGAATGATAAGGGAGATAAGAGCACCTTGCCACCCATAGGGGATACTGTACAATGTACATGCATGAGCACCTCAACCCAAAGAGATTCAGCCACACCGGGTCAGTCCTAGCCCAAACAGTCCAGACCCACAAGCCCAAAATAAGTGAAAAAATGCATTCAAATAGTGAGCACACGTGCATGCAACCACAAGATAACACATAATATACTGCTGTAAAGTGGTTTTATTGAGCCAAAAAGAAACAGAGAGAAAGTCCACCACAAGAATGACCAGAAATACAGAGAAATGTGCTCAGAAATCTGTATTGGTCCAGTGAACAGCATGCTGAACAGAGATTCAGGAATATTGAGGCACCAGAGGTGAGAGCAGTGCAACAGAAAGTGAAACAATGCCACAGTAACACAAACAGGCAACATGCAGTAAATGTGAGGCATGCAACAGGTACCAGAGAATGATGGAGGTTGCTATGAGTTCTGACCTCTGACCTCTGTGAAACGCTGCTCGGTATTAGATCTATTCAGTCTATTGATATCAGGCTGAGCAATCAACAAGAAGATTGTTCAATCTATGTGATTTGCAACATCGTACATTTGTTTTGTTTTGACCCCAAATCCATATACTCTTCTCAAAATGGATTTCACAAATATCATTACCTATACAAGGAAATAATCTAATTGATATATCTTTACAGAGGAACTGATTGGAAGATGATTTCCACATAATGTGACATAATTCAGACAATACAGTATATATAGATTTCATTAACCTTGTTTCTTCAGAGTCATATTTGTAAATGCTAGGTACAATTTGATATGACTGTCTGATTTGTTTAGCATGAGGACGTATCATTCAATCAGTTTTCTCATGATCATGAGGAGATGAATCCTGATTATCTTTTCCAGAGAAAATAGACCATATACATTAAAATACTGTCAACGACAGTGGAGCATACACACAGGGCAGAGTTGTGACATTATCAGAGTGACATCACAGGATCCTGTGGCAGATCCGGTCGGTGTAGCCGTAGCGCCAGGCCAAAAGCAAAGCCCCAAGACAGACAAGCAGCAGGGCCAATGAGAGCGGAGCAGCCAGGGACCTCCCAGTCTTCTCCCTGCCCTTTTCCTCTTTTACCTGCCCCCTCTCAGCCAACGCCTTCTCCAGGTCGGCGATCTTCGCCTGGCACCCAATCAGATCCGCCTGCAGCTGCTCACGGTTCTGGGGGAAGGCGAACGTAGCCAATCAGAGACCAGAGTCAAGTTAGTTCAATCAGGTGAGTTAGTGCTGGGCTGGAACAAAAGCCTGCACACCCTGCAGCTTGCTAAGATAGAATAACATTAACCTGCACAACCAGCAGCCTGCTAAGATAGAATAACATTAACCTGCACACCCAGCAGCCTGCTAAGATAGAATAACATTAACCTGCACACCCAGCAGCCTGCTAAGATAGAATAACATTAACCTGCACACCCAGCAGCCTGCTAAGATAGAAGAACAATAACCTGCACACCCTGCAGCCTGTTAAGATAGTAGGGTGTGCATGTTAATGTTCTAACATAGAAGAACATTAACCTGCACACCCTGCAGCCTGTTAAGACAGACGAACATTAACTTGCACACCCTGCAGCCTGTTAAGATAGAACATTAACCTGCACACCCTACTAACATAGAAGAACATTAACCTGCACACCCTGCAGGGGTAGGCCGTAGGCTATTGACCCTGGCCTCTCTCTCATCGTTGTGTGACCCCCCCACAACCCACCCCACCAGTCTGTCCTGTAGGAGGGTAGGTGTTAGGGGTTATACAGGTTAGGGGTTAAAGGTTAAAGCCACTCACCCTGGTCTCTCTCTCAGCATCGTGTGACCCCCCAGTCTGTTCCTGTAGGAGGGCGTAGGCCCGCTGGAGAGCCTGGTACTCTCTGGTCAGCTGTCTGAAGCGCAGCTCTGACTCTTCACGAGAGACACCCTGGGGAATGAATACAATACATAACATGCCAAATAGCAGACGCTTTTATCCAAAGCGATTTACAGTCATGCGTGTATACATTTCACTCACGGTTGGTCCAGGGAATTTAACCCACTATCCTGGCATTGCAAGAGCCATGCTATACCAACTAAACTAGAGGACCGGGTAGAGACATGGTCAAGCACACACACTTACGTCCTCCAGCTCCTCCTCGGGAGTGGCAGGGGTGAAGTCTGTGAGGTCAGTGTTGTAAGAGGTCAGAGACGACGTCTCAGAGTCCACAGACTCCTCATCAAATCCAAAATATGTCTCCACAACATGCCTCTGGAGAGATAGAGATAGAGTAGGGGAGGGATAGAGTGGGGGAGGGAGAGAGAGAGAGAGAAAGGGGGGAAAGAAAAAGAGAGCGATGAGCTGTAATATATTGATTTACACACACACACACACACACAAAAACAATAGGAGAGAAGACTATTTGAAACACACTGTGGTATCCAGGGAGGTCTACCCCGGGGGTTGGTTATAGAGGGGAGTTACAGTTGAGGTTGGAAGTTTACATACACCTTAGCCAAATACATTTAAACTCCGTTTTTCACAATTCCTGACATTTAATCCTAGTAAAAATTCCCTGTCGTAGGTCAGTTAGGATCACCACTTTATTTTAAGAATGTGAAATGTCAGAATAATAGTTGAGAGAATGATTTATTTCAGCTTTTATTTCTTTCACATTCCCAGTGGGTCAGAACACTCAATTAGTTTATGGTTGCATTGCCTTTAAATTGTTTAGCATGGGTCAAAAGTTTCAGGTAGCCTTCCACAAGCTTGACACAACAAGTTGGGTGAATTTTGGCACATTCCTCCTGACAGAGCTGGTGTAACTGAGTCAGGTTTTTAGGCTTCCTTGCTTGCACACGCCTATTTCAGTTCTGCCCACAAATCTTCTATGGGATTGAGGTCAGGGCTTTGATGACGACCACTCCAATACCTTGACTTTGTTGTCCTTAACTTCTTAGGGCTAGGGGGCAGTATTTTGAAGTTCGGATGACAAACGTGCCCAAAGTAAACTGCCTGTTACTCAGGCCCAGAAGCTAGGATATGCATATTAGTAGCTTTGGATAGAAAACACTCTGAAGTTTCTAAAACTGTTAAAATAATGTCTGTGAGTTTAACAGAACTGATATGGCAGGCAAAAACCAGAGCAAAATCCATCCGGGATGTCTGAATCAGTTATGTCACACTGTTTTCAAATGTCATGCTATTCAAAGCTGGATATTTTAGCTCCCAGATTGCAGTTCCTATGGTTTCCACTAGATGCCAACAGTCTTTAGAAAAAGGTTGGAACGTTCAATCATGAAAATCATGATTCCTGGGTTCACGTCAAGTGTACTGTTTTGGATTCTGCGTGTAACAGGGAATGCACGCTCAGTTCTTTTTTCTCTTCTATTCAGCAGGTTATATTCCGTCTGAAATATTATAGTGTATATTCATTTTAGGGTATCTGAGTACTGATTACAAATGCGGTTTGACTTTTTTCGGCGTACTTTATGGGTACTTTTGGGATATCGTTTGTCTGCATGGATGAAAGCCTTTGGGCAGGTGGATTACTGAATAAAACGTGCCAACCAAACGGAGCTATATGGATATAAAGAGGAACTTTATCGAACAAAAGGACCTTTTATTGTGTAACCTGGATGCTTTGATATGCCATCAGAGGAAGATCAAAAGGTAAGAGATTTATTTTATGCTATTTTTGAGTTTTGTGACACCTCTGCTGGTTGTTATTATGCTAATTGAGTTTTTGAGTGGGGGTGCTGTCCTCAGACAATCAAATGCTCTGCTTTTGCCGTAAAGCCTTTTTGAAATCTGACAATGCTGTTAGATTAACAAGAGTCTAAGCTTTTGAAGGGTGTGCAGCATTTGTATTTTCATGAATGTTTGAAATGAGTATTTTTGTCATTTGAATTTGGCGCTCTGCATTTCACTGGATGATGTCAAAATAAAATCGATCCTGTTCACGGGATTGGATCCATAACAGGTTAAGCCATTTTGCCACAACTTTGGAAGTATGCTTGGGGTCATTGTCCATTTGGAAGACCCATTTGCGACCAAGCTTTAATTTCCTAACTGATGTCTTGAGATGTTGCTTCAATATATCCACAATTTTCCTTCCTCATGATGCCATCTATTTTGTGAAGTGCACCAGTCCCTCCTGCAGCAAAGCACCCCCACAACATGATGCTGCCACCCCCCTGCTTCACGGTTGGGATGATGTTTTTCAGCTTGCAAGCCCCCCCTTTTTCCTCCAAACATTATGACCAAATAGTTATATTTTTGTTTCATCAGACCAGAGGACATTTCTCCAAAAAGTACAATCTTTGTCCCCATGTGGAGTTGCAAACCGTAGTCTGGCTTTTTTATGGCGGTTTTGGAGCAGTGGCTTCTTCCTTGCTGAGCGGCCTTTCAGGTTATGTCGATATAGGACTCGTTTTACTGTGGATATAGATACTTTTGTACCTGTTTCCTCCAGCATCTTCACAAGGTCCTTTGCTGTTGTTCTGGGATTGATTTGCACTTTTCGCACCAAAGTACGTTCATCTCTAGGAGACAGAACGCGTCTCCTTCCTGAGCGGTATGACGGCTGCGTGGTCCCATGGTGTTAATACCTGCATACTATTGTTTGTACAGATGAACGTGGTACCTTCAGGCGTTTGGAAATTGCCCCCAAGGATGAACCAGACTTGTGGAGGTCTACAATTTTTTTCTGAAGTCTTGGCTGATTTCTTTTGATTTTCCAATGATGTCAAGCAAAGAGGCACTGAGTTTGAAGGTAGGCCTTGAAATACATCCACAGGTACACCTCCAATTGTCAATTAGCCTATCAGAATCTTCTAAAGCCATGACATAATTTTCTGGAATTTTCCAAGCTGTTTAAAGGCACAGTCAACTTAGTGTATTTAAACTTCTGACCCACTGGAATTGTGATACAGTGAATTATAAGTGAAATAATCTGTCTGTAAACAATTGTTGGAAAAAAAGTAGATGTCCTAACCGACTTTCCAAAACCATAGTTGGTTAACAAGAAATTTGTGGAGTGGTTGAAAAACGAGTTTTAATGACTCCAACCTAAGTGTATGTAAACTTCCGACTTCAACTTTATATACTGTATACCTCACTATCTATTCTATACTATCTATTGCATCTTAGCCACTCTGTCACTGCTCATCCATATATTTTATATTTATATATTCTTATCCCATTCCTTTACTAGATTGTGTGTATTAGGTTTTGTTGTGGAATTTGTTAGATATTACCTGTTAGATACTGCTGCCCAACGGATCTAGAAGCATAAGCATTTCGCTACACTCGCAATAACGTCTGCTAACCATGTGTATGTGACCAATACAATTTGATTTGATGTGGAGGTGTGTGTTTTTTGTGTGTCAAATAAAATAAAATGTTATTTGTCACATACACATGGTTAGCAGATGTTAATGCGAGTGTAGTGAAATGCTTGTGCTTCTAGTTCCGACCATGCAGTAGTATCTAACAATTTCACAACATCTGTAAAGGAATGAATTCGAGTATGTACATATAAATATATGGATGAGCGATGGCCGAACGGAATAGGCAAGATGCAGTAGATGGTATAGAGTACAGCATATACATATGAGATGAGTAATGTAGGATATGTAAACATTACTTGTGTCATGCACTAAGTAGATGTCCTAACCGACTTGCCAAAACTATAGTTGGTAAACAAGAAATTTGTGGAGTGGTTGATAAATTAGTTTTAATGACTCCAAGTTAAGCGTAGGTGCTGCGACGTTGCCTCCCTCTGCTGGGAGTACACGGGCTGGGCACCCCGACACGGATGGCTCCAAGTAGTGCCAACCAGCCGTGGAAGCCACATTAAAGGAGCACTGTGGCACACCGCGGGTGAGAACAGAGAGACCAACTGAGCAGAAGCTGAGAAGGACCGATCCAAACCTACGTGATTTCGTTGTTATGTTTATTTTATTGCCTAGTAAAGCCATGTTTGGTGACTAGAACCTCCCTGTCTCTGTGTTAATCTCTGCACGCTAAACCAAACACCCCACGGTTTACCACATATGGTGGAGAATGCAGGCATCTCAGTAGCTTTGGGTGCCGTGGGGGTCGAGCGTACGGAGATTATCATGGAGGAACTGGTGGCTCAGTTTATCCTCAAGCAGCAGAAGCAACAGGCTCTCCAGGAGCAAGCACTGGAGGAGAGGTGCCAACAAAACCTCAGACTGGTAGCGGAGGTAGCCCAGTTGAATGCTGGGACGGCTCAGGAGTCTGGCCTGAATCAGTTCCTGGTTAAGTTAATGGAGGAAGATGACATGGAGATGTATTTGTGCACCTTCGAGAGGACGGCGCAAGAGGGAAGGATGACCCAAGTGGGCCAGACTGTTGGCACCCTCTCTCTTCCGGAAGGCCCAGAAGGCCTACTCCGACTTGAATGCCGACCAGGCCGCGAATTATGAGGGACTCAAATGTGAGATCCTGAGCCGTTATGGACTCAGCCTTGCACGCCGCGCACAACTGGTCCACGACTGGACCTTTGACTCCACCCTCTCTCCCCGTGTTCAGCGACCTGGTGCGCCTGATCAATGACTGGCTACTGACCGATGTACCGTCCCTCTCGATACTCTACAAGGTCGTCCTGGATTGATACCTTCGGGCCCTGCCATACGAGATGAAGAAGACCACGAGCATGCAGAACCCACAGAGTCTGGAGGAATTGCTGACCGCTGTGGAAACTCACCAGAACACAGAGGACCTGCTGAAAGGGGCCAGGGCGTAGAGGGTGGACGCGGGGAAGGGGAAAAAAAGCACAGAGAGAGGCGAGGGGCTGAAGGGGGCCCGGACGGAACCAGCGACCCGAACCGACAACGACGTCCGCTGCTGGACCTAGATCAGAGGCGTGGCTATGAGTGCGGCGAGCCGGGACACCTCGCGTGGAGCTGTCCTGGTCGGGGGGAGGCCATGACCTCTGCATCCTCCAGCTCTGGGGTAACCCGGATGGCGAGTTATGTCACCTCCTTTTGGGCGCACGCCGAGACGGCCCCTCCGATGGTTGCTCTACAAATTGATGGCATCGACACCAGCGCTCTGCTGGACTGGCAGCATGGTGACCCTGCCCCATGCACATTGGCTCACACGAGAGGGGAAAGATGAACCGGGGGACGATGAGGTGACAGTGTCCTGTGTGCACAGGGACACAAAGAGGTACTCAACTGTGCCGGTGAGGATTACCACCCCAAGGGGGGAGTGCCAGATACGCATGGGGGCTGTTCCTAACCTGCCTGTGTCCATTCTCCTTGGTAGAGATCGCCCTCTCTTCCAGGCACTGTGGAGGAGGGACCTGGGGAGGCGCACGCAAGAGGTAGGAGGGAGAGGAAAACCCACGCCAGGAGTCCACTGGGCCGAGTCGGACCCGGAAGAGGGGTAAGTGAGTGGCGCTACCCCCACTTCGCCATCAAGCATAATTTATTCTATCAGGTAGGAAAGCACAATGGGGAGACGAAAGACTTGTTACTCATACCCAGCCAGTATGTTAGTTCGGTCTTGCAGCTTGCCCACACCCACCTGCTTGGGGCACACCTGGGGATGGAGAAAACCAGGGCACATTATAGAAACCCTTTGGTTCCCTTGCCCATTATAGGGGTGCCGTTTAAGCGGGTGGCGATGGATCTGGTGGGTCCATTGGTGAAGACTGCGAGGGGACACCAATACATCCTGGTAATCGTGGATTATGCCACCCGGTATCCTGAGGCCATCCCGTTACGCACGGCGACAGAGAAAAGTATCATTTATTCAGCCGGGTGGGTTTTCCGCAGGAAATCCTGACGGACCAGGGCACCGCAGTCATGTCTCGTGTGATGAAAGATGTCTGCAATCTATTACGTCCACTGGGTTCTCACCTTTTGAGCTCCTGTATGGCTGTCGGACCCGCGGACTGCTGGACCTAGCCAAGAAGATCTGGGAGGAGCAACAGACCCCCCTTCTCCTCCACATGTTCCACCATGCTGCGATGAGGGAGAGGATGGCGCCGATTTGGCCAGTGGTGAGGGAGCACATGGCCCAGGCGCAACGCGTTTACAACCAGGGGGCCCAACCACGAGAGGTTCACCCAGGTGAGAAGGTCTTAGTGCTGATCCCCACAATGGAGAGTAAATTCCTGGCTACGTGGCATGGCCTTACGACATCGTCGAGCAGGTAGGCGACGTCAATTATATGGTCCGCCAACCGGGGCAGAGAAAACCCCTCCAGCTTAACCATGTGAAGTGGCACGCATGAGAGGCACTGTGCGTAACGTGGACCCGGCCACAGCAGAGCCCGCCCTGTTGAAGTTGCCATGAGAGAAGACCTCAGCCCGGCCCAATGACAAGAGCTCAGAGAGTTGGTCCAGCAGAATATGGCCGTGTTATCAGAGGTGCCGGGGTGCACGGATCTCGTGGAACATCATATCCACACACGTCAGGGAGAAAAAGTGTGTAAACGGCCATACCGGATACCAGAAGCCCGGAGGGCGGTGGTCCAACGGGAAGTGACGACAATGCTAGAGATGGGGGTACTGGAGGAGTCCCACAGTGAGTGGTCTAGGCCTATAGTGCTGGTACCAAAACCGTACGGAACCGTCAACTTCTGCAATGACTTCCAGGGCCTGAACGAGGTCAGCAAGTTTGATGCCTACCCCATGCCCCGGGTGGATGACGTGATCGACCGCTTGGGGATGGCGAGATACGTCAGCACCTTGGACCTGACGAAGCGGTACTGGCAGGTGCCGCTGGCAGCGGCCTCCCGGGAGAAGACGGCCTTCTCCACCCACGGCGCCCTAGCGACCTTTCAGCGACTCATGGACCGCGTCCTGTGCCCACGCAGTGAGTACGCTGCTGCTTATCTGGATGACATAATTGTGCACAGTGACAGTTGAGAGTCCCATCTCTGTAGGTTACAGGCAGTGGTGGATGTGCTGGGATGCGGGTCTGACCGCGAACCGCCACAAGTGCAAGCTGGGCTACGCCGAGGTGGAGTACCTGGGCTATCAGACCGGGTGGGGAAATGTGAAGAATTCTATAAAAAAATTCTATAAAATTGCTGCCATTAGGGAATGGCCGGTCCCCCGACCCAAGAGGCAGGTGAAGTCGTTCCTGGGGTTAGCAGGCTACTACAGTCGATTTGTACCTAACTTTGCTGCAATAGCTTCTCCTCTCACAGACCTGACGAAGGCATGACTACCCCAGACGGTGCGATGGACGGAGGACACAGAGGCGGCGTTCCAGGCCCTGATGGACTCGCTATGTTCGCACCAGGTACTCATCACCCCGGACTTCTCAAAAAACCTCCTGGTCCAGACAGACACGTCTGACACAGAAGGAAGCTCCTCCTGAGGGAGAAGAAATACTTGATCGTCGAGAAGGAGTGCCTCACCGTGAAGTGGGAACTGGACACTCGCAAGTATTACCTCCTCGTGAGGAAGTTCACCCTGATCACTGACTGTGCCCCCCTTGCGTGGATGGCTCCAAGTAGAGGTAATTAGGGGAAAGTGCCAACCATCCATGGAGGCCACATAAAAGGAGCACTGTGGCACAGCGTTTTGGAGAACAGAGACCAACAGAGCAGAAGCTGAGAAGAAGGACCGAGCCAAACCTACGTGATTTCATTGTTATGTTTATTGCCTAGTAAAGTCGTGTTTGCTGACTAGAACCTCCCTGTCTCTGTGTTAATATCTGCACGCTCAACCCAACACCCCACGGTTTACCACAACACACACTCACCCAATCCATGATGCTACAGAACACTCACTGTGACATACTGTAGATCGTCCATCAACCTTGGAACAATCACTTCCCCATTCCTTACCATCCGATTACGAAACACAAATCATCCACTCAATAATCTCTAAAAAAGAAAGGCTAATCTCATCCTTCCCATTGATTTTATAAACTCAACAGTATTGTCCTTCCCATTGATCTCAGGACCAACCCATGGAGTCAGCTCAATAGTCACTGTACTACAGTAAAGTCCTTACCATCGTGTTTGTAGGTCATCTCCTGACAGCCAGAGAAGGAGAGGACAGACCATAACACAGACAGATGAAGCAGGAGAAGGAGAGACAGACCACAGCACACAGGCAGATGAAGCAGGAGAAGGAGACAGACCATAGCACACAGGCAGATGAAGCAGGAGAAGGAGACAGACCATAGCACACAGGCAGATGACGCAGGAGAAGGAGAGACAGACCATAACACACAGGCAGATGAAGCAGAAGGAGAGACAGACCATAGCACACAGGCAGATGAAGCAGGAGAAGGAGAGACAGACCATAACACACAGGCAGATGAAGCAGGAGAAGGAGCGTACGAGCTGGACATACTATAAACCTCCCAACAAAGCTAGTATCCTCGAAGGTGAACTATAGTGTCCTCTGGCACTGAGCTCTGAGGCAGGGCTGTCTCAGTCACCCACTTACCAGACACAGACAGAGAGGAGTGGTAACTAGCATCCACCAATCCTCTTTAAGATAGTTTCCAGGCCTGTGAGGTAGCAGCACTGTTCTTTTCCATTCCAGTCAGACTCTCCCAGTAAGTGTGTTCTGTTCCATTCCCAGTTTGACAGTCCCAGTAACCTCCAGTTATAGATGCAGGGAGTGTGTTAAATCTCTTAGCAACTCTGCTAACTCTCTCGAGGACCCAGCCCAATTGCTAGAATCGCTCCTCCTCTTCTGATCGTCAACACCTCATCTACCTATCCTTCTGACTTAGTTTAGAAGAGATTACCAAACAGGTGTCATTGTTCCCCCATAGGCCAATTAAACACAGTCACACGCACTTAGGAACCTGCGCACGCGTGGCCACACACACACGCCCCCATCTGACCCCAATTAGACAGAACCAGACCATCAGCATCATGAGAAGAGGCTATTGCTTATTGACAACACCGCTGGACCAGCAGTGTTTGACAAGAGACATAGAACACAAAGAAACACTATAAAACACACAAACACAGAATGGTAGAGGGAGCAGTAGTCTTACTTTAGGTGGTAGCTTGAGGGGTTTTCTTCTGTTCTTTTTGCAGAGCATCAGTCTGTCACGTTCCTGTGCAGAAAGGAGCAACTTAGGATTTCTAGCCTTTTGAGTTTAGACAACATGCATTGTTTCTGTATGAGTTGGCTCTGATTGATGTGGGACGGATCCTTAACTTGACAAACTAATTGTACTAATCTAGGCCATCGATTGTCCAGTGTGTGGAATCCTGGGGACAGAATCTGAATACTATTTGATTTAGGCTTGTCAAAATGCACCCACGGTAAAAAGTGAGACGAGTAGGATTCTTTATGGGAACATAAGAGAAGGTAAAAAGAGTTGTGTATCCAACACCTGCCCCCAGGTCCAGACATGTTGGGGCAATCCAGAATTATGTAAACAGCTTAATCAGCAGTAAGGAGCCAGCAGAACATCACCGTGCTAATGAGTACATTAGCAAAAGGCTCTGATTAAAGGTGATTAGAGCAGAGAGAGAGGGTGGTGAGTGGCTGGCTGGTGAGAGGGTCTGAAGGGCAGGACCAACATGTTATCCAACAGTACACTCATCCTAAAGGCAGCCATTTTATTGCACTGTTTCAATGTACTGCAGTAGAGTAAAACAAAATGTCTGCCTGTTTGTTTAAGAACCCATGAGCTAGGCGGGTGTCCATATTCAAATCAAATCAAAATCACTAATCTCACTACAATAAGGATCTGTTGTTTGGAAGTTCTGGTGATTTAAAGATCAGGTAAATTGCAATGTCGATGTTAGTGTCTCCCTGACCTGCGTGAGCTCGTCGATGATGCCTTGTTGCTCGGCAACCTGCAGCTTAAGGAACTCTACTTCCTGTTCCTCGTGGGCCTGACTTAGGTCTGTCAGTGAGGTAGGCCTTTTCAGCTGCTGGGGCTGAGAACGAGAGTGCACATTCTCCTTCTGAGAGAGGGAGAGGGGGGAGGGAGGGAGAGAAAGTGGGAAAGAGAGAGAGGGAGGTGAGGAGAGATACATTCTCAGGGGTAAGCAACTCAAGTGTGTGTGAGAGAGAGAGATGCTTTGTTGACTTCAAAAAAGCTTTTGACTCAATTTGGCATGAGGGTCTGCTATACAAATTGATGGAAAGTGGTGTTGGGGGAAAAACATACGACATTATAAAATCCATGTACGGTTCAAATTGGCAAAAACCACACACATTTCTTCCCACTTGGCCGGGGGGGTGAGACAGGGGTGCAGCTTAAGCCCCACACTCTTCAACATATATATCAACGAATTGGCGAGGGCACTAGAACAGTCTGCAGCACCCAGTCTCACCATACTAGAATCAGAAGTCAAATGTCTATTTGCTGATGATCTGGTGCTTCTGTCCCCAACCAAGGAGGGCCTACAGCAGCATCTAGATCTTCTGCACAGAGTCTGTCAGACCTGGGCCCTGACAGTAAATCTCAGTAAGACAAAAATAATGGTGTTCCAAAAAAGGTCCAGTTGCCAGGACCATGAATACAAATTCCATCTAGACACCATTGCCCTAGAGCACACAAAAAAACGATGCATACCTCGGCCTAAACATCAGAGCCACAGGTAACTTCCACAAAGCTGTGAATGAGCTGAGAGACAAGGCAAGAAGGGCCTTCTATGCTATCAAAAGGAAAATAAAATTTGACATACCAATTAGGATCTGGCTATGTTTGAATCAGTTATAGAACCCATTGCCCTTTATGGTTGTGAGGTCTGGGTCCGCTCACCAATGAAGAATTCACAAAATGGGACAAACACCAAATTAAGAAAAAATCTCAGTGTACTACGTAAAACACCAAATAATGCATGCAGAGCAGAATTAGGCAGATACCCGCTAGTTATCAAAATCCAGAAAAGAGACGTTAAATTCTACAACCACCTAAAAGGAAGCGATTCCCAAACCTTCCATAACAAAGCCATCACCTACAGAGAAATGAACCTGGAGAAGAGTCCCCTAAGCAAGCTGGTCATGGGGCTCTGTTCACAAAGACAAACATACCCCACAGAGCCCCAGGACAGCAACACAATTAGACCCAACCAAATCATGAGAAAACTAAAATATAATTACTTGACACATTGTAAAGAATTAACAAAAAAACAGAGCAAACTATGTGCACACTGCCAACAAAATGAGGTAAAAACTGAGCTGCACTTCCTAACCTCCTGCCCAATGTATGACCATATTAGAGACACATATTTCCCTCAGATTACACAGACCCACAAAGAATTTGAAAACAAATCAAATTTTTATAAACTCCCATATCTATTGGGTGAAATACCACAGTGTGCCATCACAGCAGCAAGATTTGTGACCCGTTGACACAAGAAAAGGGCAACCAGTGAAGAACAAACACCATTGTAGATACAACCCATATTTCTTTTTATTTTCCATCTATTTGCACATCATTACAACACTGTACATAGACATATGACATTTGAAATGTCTATTATTTTGGAACTTGTGAGTGTAATATTTACTGTTCACTTTATTGTTTAGTTCTCTTTGGTTTATCCATTTCACCATGCCAAATAAAGCCCCTTGAATTTAATTGAAGAATTGAGAGAGACACAGGATTTCCTTAACCGTGACTCATAACTTTAAATTGTGCAGTGTGGCTTTGTAATCAAGGAGAAATGCAGATACTGATTGACACAGATATCGATTGACACAGATACCGATTGACACAGATACCGATTGACACAGATACTGCCTAATGTCTCTTGTAGGGCTCTTGCCCTTTCCTTAGATGACCACTGGAGGTCTCCCTTTGCCTCCATTTCACATGGTCCTTACAATGTGGTTCCTCTTGATCCATTCATAAATATCAAAGCATTGCCTCTACTTCTGTTACACTCATCAACGTCCTCCCCTAGTCATGAAGGAGATGAGACAAGGAAAAGAGAAAAGCAAAGTAGACCAAGAAGGTTATGTCTGGTTCCCTCACCATCTCTGCGTTCTCTCTGCTGAGGTTCTTGAGTTTCTCCTCCATGCGCTGCAGAGTCTGCAGGAGATCATTGTTCTTCTTCGACATCCTCTTATATTTATCTAAGAGCGGCTTCATCTGACTCTCTGCCTCACGCACCCGCTTCAACTGACAGATGAAGGGAGAGAAAGAGAGAGATGGAAGGAGAGAAAGAGAGAGATGGAAGGAGAAAGAGAAAAACACAGAAATTGACAATGTTCCATTATCCACCAAGTTATTTTCTGCAGGTGTGTGTGTGTTACTCACCAGTTCATTCCTCTCATCTGCCAGCAGTGTGTTTCTGTCCTCCAGCTTCCTGGTAACAGAGTGGAGCTCAGCTATCTTTAGCTGGAACCTCCTCGCATCCCGAAGATCTTCTACCTCCTGAGAGAGAGAAAGAGGCGGGGGGAGAGAGCGAGAGAGACGGGGGGAGATATACAGAGAGAGAGAGAGAGAGAGAGAGAGAGAGAGAGAGAGAGAGAGAGAGAGAGAGAGAGAGAGAGAGAGAGAGAGAGAGAGAGAGAGAGAGAGAGAGAGAGAGAGAAAGAGGGGGTATACATAAATAGAGAGGGGGAGGAGCGAGAGTGAGAGAAATGGAGGAGATGATTAGGGATAAAAAGGCAGTGTGTGAATAAGTTGACCACCAGGTTTTTGGAAAATGCCATGCCAGTCAAATGTGTGCATGAGTGTGTGCTTGTGCGTACCTTTTTTACTATTTATTTTATTTAACCTTTTTTTAACCAGGTAAAAACAATTAAGGGTTAAAAACCTCTTTTGTGAGGGCGACCTTGCAAGAAGGCAAAACAGGGAAATAGCAGCGTGTCCATAAAACATTACAGAAAAATACAGAATACACACAAAAGAATACACACATTACAGAAAAATACAGAATACACACATTACAGAAATACAGAATACACACAAAAGAATACACACATTACAGAAAAATACAGAATACACACATTACAGAAATACAGAATACACACAAAAGAATACACACATTACAGAAAAATACAGAATACACACATTACAGAAATACAGAATACACACAAAAGAATACACACATTACAGAAATACAGAATACACACAAAAGACAAAGTGTCACAAGTTAAAGCTACAATTGAAGATTAGAAACAACTGCAGATGTCACAAACAGTGTTGTCGATCAGTGTTAAAAACAGGCAAGGACACTAACTCCCCTAACTTTAGAATCTTCTTAAGCATGTTTCAAGATGAAGGGGCATTATGGGAAAAATATTTTTCCCCCATCTCAGTTCTAGCCTTAGGAACAGACAAGGACAGCAGCGACTGTGAACGAAGACTATATTGAGTGACCTGTGTGTGTGTGTGTGTCTGTACGCATGCTTGTGTTTGTGCGTACCTGCATGCGTGCGTGTGTATTTTCATGGGGCTGCCCTCACCTGGCTGTTGGGGTAGTCAGAGGTGTCCCCCAGTGCAGGGACCACCTCTCTCTTGGGGCTGCCGTGATGCCTCTCTGCCTCCCTGACGTGGCCCAGCTGCTCATCCAGAGCCTCCTTCTGCAGCTGGAGCTTCTGGGCATAACCAGCCTGCACCCCCAGCTCCCTCTCCAACGCTGACACCACACGGTCCTTCCCCTTCAACTCATCCATCTAGTAAGAGGACAGATGGGAGGATGGAGACAAATACAGTGAGGAGAGATGAGAGGGTGGAGAAAAGGAGAGAGAGAGAGACACATATTGTGAGGAGAGATGGGAGGATGGAGAGAAGAAGAGAGAGAGAGACAAATATAGTGAGAAGAGATGGAAGGATGGAGAGAGAGACAGTGTGACAGTGAGAGCGAGACAGAGAGAAAAGGTAACAACTTCACTTTGGAAGTCTTCAGTCTCATCCCCAGCTGCTCTCCCTCTAATTCTCCAACCCATTGCGCTCATCCTTCAAAACCAGCTCATTCTTCTCCAACCACAGACCAGGGCCCCAACAAATTATACGACACCAACATTGTTGAGAGAAATTCATTCATGAATCTTAGTTCACATACCCCCCGTTCTTCTCTCAACCTGTCCTCATCTCATCTCCCTTCTCTCATCCCTCTCTCTTCCTTTACCTCTTCCCATCCCCCTTTCTGTTTCCTAGTGAAATAATATAGCCGTGGCTGTACAGCAGAGATCTCTTTTATGGCCCTGTTTTTTCACTGTTCTTCTGTGCTGTAGTTAATCGGTCTCTCTGTTATCTGGCTCTCTGTTAAATACAACTGGAGATCAACATAGTGCAATTCAAGCACTCCGTCAGATTATTACAGCAAGTTAAAGATAAACTTCAGTAGAAGTGCATACGCGGAACTCCACAGAACGAGATCTATTGTTAGACAGTGGTTCCCATTTCAGTTAGGGTTAATGGTTTATGGTCCTAATTTGGTTTGGAGTTTGGTTCACTTTCAGGTCACTCACCAGACCAGACACTCCAGTCTCGCACATGGACTTTGTGTGATGTGGGTTAGGATCAATCAGGATTTGATTTGTGATCGGGGTTATGGTTTGCAGACAGGCACGTGGTGTGCGGTCATGTTACGGTCGACTCACCACCCGGCGGATGTCTCTCTCACAGTCTCTCTTGATGCGGTTGATCTCATCCTGGTGTTGCTGGTAGGCTGTTCGGAGGTCAGCTGCTTTGGCCTTGTCTGCCTGCAGCGTGTTAGACAGAGCCTCCTCAACCTGCTTCCGTGCAGTCTCCTGCTTCAGGACCTGAGGGGGAACACACACACACACACACACACACACTTAGCATGTATAGCGTTACAATTCCCATCTAGTATACACTTCAAGTATACACCACCTGAAGCAATTAAGATGATTGGGACATAGTAATGTCACATGACTTTTAGAAACAAAGAAGACGCTCTGAACAACAACTTTCAAAAGCAGACTAAACACAGGCTTGAAACTTCTTATTCTGAAAACAAGGCATCTACCTGTGAGGGGAGTCTAGCTGGTAGTAGAAGGAATTAACAGTGGACTGACCCACACCAGGCTAGGATTCTGATTGACCACGGGGTTAAAAACGACTGGGCAAATACCACAATGCAGGTTGGATTCAAGTTGAGCCCCCAGGCCAGCCTACCTCCTGCTGTAGTTTGAGTCTCTCCCCATCGAAGGACCTCCTGGCCTCCTCCCGGGCCTCCCCTAGCAGGGCACTCTTCAGCTTGTCAGCAGCCCCGTCCCTCAGTGCGTGGACCAGCCCCTGCAGCCGCTGCACTTCCCCGTCGCGGATCTTAATGGTACGCGCCAGCTCCAACTCATGTTGCCGTGCCAACCCCTCGCTGCCGGCGGCCAGCTCGCGGAGCTTCTCCTCGTGCAGTTTGGCGCGGAGGTCGGTGAGGACCACCGTGTGTTTGTGTTGTTCCAGTTCCCTGGCTTGCCTCTGCTCCTGGAGACGCTCTCTCAGCTTAGAGACCTACCCAGAGGAGGAGAGGAGCATGGGATAGAGGAGAGGGGAGGAGAGGCAAACGGGAGGAAGAGGAGGAGAAAAAGAGTGACATTTGTAAAGGAATAGGAAAAAGAGAGATAATGATTCTTAATAGTATCATTAACAGTAGATCACAAAAGACCAACAGATAATGATATCATTATCAACATCATCAATTTCATCCTTATCGTCATCAGAGGGGACAGGCCTACCTTGCCCTTCTCCTGCTGCAGTTCTATCTGGATGTCCATCAGCTTGTTCCGAAGCTCCTCATTGGCTGTCTGCGCAAAGTCGCCCATTACCTCAGTCCTCTCCTTCCCGCGCGTCTTCCTGGGATGCGGGGCTGAGGTGTGCGTGGTCGATGACATCGTGCTCCGTCCGCCCAATTAGAGGGCACGGCTCAGAGTCGATGAGGAAGTGGAGGAGAGGAAAGTCAGGCGCTGCTCTTCCTCCCCACACAGCCTTCCCTATGTACCTTCATTATCCTCATCACTGGCTGGGGATCCCTGTCTGTCCTGCAGACAGGCAGAAAGAGAGCGCGAGAGAGAGAGACAGCGAGAGAGGAACAACAGATTAGTAACAGCACTGAGTATGTTTACATGCACACTAATAATTCGATATTAAACTGACTATGGCAGTAGGCCGAGTATGGCAATAGTCATGTAACCACTTTACTCTGCCTATCTGAAATCGGCCTAAGGTCAAAATTGAAGTAAGCACACGCCGATTAAAACACCTGGTTTTCTAAGCAATATTTTCTAATTGTTAGGACATGTAAACAGGCTGAATCAGAGTTCCAGCTGTATATTTGATCTGCACATGTGGCAGCACCAGTAGCACAAGCCTCCCTCTTTAGCGCGAGTTGAGTAAGTTCGGAAAAACAGAAAGTAGGCATCTTAGAAATAGTTTTCTCATATAAACTTTACATGCCCGAACTCAGAATCAAATAGGTTCCGCCAAAATAACATGGTCGCTGTGGTAGAGCGTTTATTCTGATTGGTGATTTAAGTCCCATCAGGAAGCCGGATTTCAGATGTGTCCATGGAAACAGGATTATTAGGAAAATTCTTCTTCTCGCAAAGCATGTAAACGTTTTAAACTATTATATTAATCTGACTATCCACAGTCATCGTATTATTGTGTGCATTTAACAATACTCATTGTTACAGGCTACATTTCATTACTACATAAAGTGAATGCCTCAGATATGAGAGCCAACAAGCGTTGTGTTAAAATAACATCATAGCCCAGCACAGTGGAACCTGAGGAAAATACTATATTTTGAGACGTAGAAACACACACACTGATGTGCAGAAGCGCCATGCCCTTAGTGGCATGTGCCCCAGTCAGATTTGTCTTGCTTAAAAAACACACATACATATTTGTTTATTTGTTGTTTCTCTGTAATTCTACTAGCCACTTAGCAATTTTATGAAGTTTTCTTTAGCTAGCCCAGATAGGTTCCCAATGTCCCAACCTCATAACCAGATACCAAGAAGCCGTTTCAGACTATCAATAAAGGTAGAGTAGCTAGCTTGTTCTAACTTTCTTAGCAGGCAATCCTGCTGGCAAGGTTGGTAGACTTTAGAAAAGCAAGCAATAACTTAATGTACTGAATTACTCACATTCCTTCCAATCTTTTACCCAGATTTTAGCAGAGATTCTTAAAAAACAACCATCAGTCAGGAGGATACAGACAGCTCAAGAGGTATGCTTAGATATGCAGAAATATATATATATTTTTTTACATAGAATTAAGCATAATGATTATGGCTCTAGATTGCAGGAAAAAGCTGTTTCAGGTGTTTGAAAATTGCAAAATGAACCAACTTCAGGACCGGGGTCCTAGCCCCGCATCAGACCATCCCCCCGGCCACCCTCACGCACACACAATTCAAACACAAACAAAACACAAACACACCTCCACATCAAATCAAATTTTATTGGTCACATACACATGGTTAGCAGAAGTTATTGCGAGTGTAGCGAAATGCTTATGCTTCTAGATCCGTTGGGCAGCAGTATCTAACAGGTAATATCTAACAAATTCCACAACAAAACCTAATACACACAATCTAGTAAAGGACTGGATGAGAATATATAAATATAAAATATATGGATGAGCAGTGACAGAGTGGCTAAGATGCAATAGATAGTGTAGTATACAGTATATAAAGTTGAAGTTGGAAGTTTACACTTAGGTTGGAGTCATTAAAACTTGTTTTTCAACCACTCCACAAATTTCTTGTTAACAAACTATAGTTTTGGCAAGTCGGTTAGGACATCTACTTTGTGCATGACACAAGTAATTCTTCCAACAATTGCTTACAGACAGATTATTTTTTGTGTTTTTAAACAGCTTGGGAAATTCCAGAAAATTTTGTCATGGCTTTAGAAGCTTCTGACAGGCTAATTGACATAATTTGAGTCAATTGGAGGTGTACCTGTGGATGTATTTCAAGGCCTACCTTCAAACTCAGTGCCTCTTTGCTTGACATCATGGGAAAATCAAAAGAAATCAGCCAAGACCTCAGAAAAAAAATGCAGACCTCCACAAGTCTGGTTCATCCTTGGGAGCAATTTCTAACCGCCTGAAGGTACCACGTTCATCTGTACAAACAATAGAACGCAAGTATAAACACCATGGGACCACGCAGCCGTCATACCACTCAGGAAGGAGACGCGTTTGTCTCCTAGAGATGAACGTACTTTGGTGCGAAAAGTGCAAATCAATCCAAGAACAACAGCAAGGGACCTTGTAAAGATGCTGGAGGAAACAGGTACAAAAGTATCTATATCCACAGTAAAACGAGTCCTATATCGACATAACCTGAAAGGCCGCTCAGCAAGGAAGAAGCTACTGCTCCAAAACCAACATAAAAAAGCCAGACTACGGTTTGCAACTGCACATGGGGACTAAGATCATACTTTTTGGAGAAATGTCCTCTGGTCTGATGAAACAAAAATATAACTGTTTGGCCATAATGACAATCGTTATGTTAGGAGGAAAAAGGGGGAGGCTTGCAAGCTGAAGAACACCATCCCAACCGTGAAGCACGGGGGTGGCAGCATCATGTTGTGGGGGTGCTTTGCTGCAGGAGGGACTGGTGCACTTCACAAAATAGATGGCATCATGAGGAGGGAAAATTGTGGATATATTGAAGTAACATTTCAAGACATCAGTCAGGAAGTTAAAGCTTGGTCGCAAATGGGTCTTCCAAATGGACAATGACCCCAAGCATACTTCCAAAGTTGTGGCAAAATGGCTTAAGGACAACAAAGTCAAGGTATTAGAGTGGCCATCACAAACCCTGACCTCAATCCCATAGAACATTTGTGGGCAGAACTGAAAAAGCCTTTGCGAGCAAGGAGGCATACAAACTTGACTCAGTTACATCAGCTCTGTCAGGAGGAACGGGACAAAATGTAAATGTATTTGGCTAAGGTGTATGTAAACTTCCAACTTCAACTGTACATATTAGATAAGTAATGCGAGATATGTAAACATTCTTAAAGTGGCATTATTAAAGTGACTAGTGTTCCATTTATTAAAGTGGCCAATGATGTCAAGTCTGTAGGTAGGCAGCCGCCTCTCTGTGCTAGTGATGGCTGTTTAACAAACACACACACTTTCAACACCCACAGAGAGCACACTGGCAGATCTCCAGCCATTCATCATAATCCAATTCCTCTCCCTGAGGTCCGCTAAAGAGGCTCCATTGTGCATGAAAATCTGTTTGGCCAGGACAGTCTGGATGTGGGGCTACTACAGCCAAGAGAACCCTCTCCTACTACAGCCAAGAGAACCCTCTCCTACTACAGCCAAGAGAACCCTCTCCTACTACAGCCAAGAGAACCCCCTACTACTACAGCCAAGAGAACCCCCTACTACTACAGCCAAGAGAACCCCCTACTACTACAGCCAAGAGAACCCTCTACTACTACAGCCAAGAGAGCTGTACAGCCAGAAGAACCCGACAGCGGGGAGAACCCTACTGCCAGGAGAACCCTCTACTTACTACAGCCAAGAGAACCCTACAGCCAAGAGAACCCTACAGCCAGGAAAACAATCTACTACTACAGCCAATATAACCCTAGAGCCAAAATAACCCTACAGCCAGGAGAACCCTCTACTACTACAGCCAAGAAAACCCTCCAGCCAAGAGAACCCTCCAGCCAGGAGAACCCTCCAGCCAGGAGAACCCTCCAGCCAGGAGAACCCTCCAGCCAGGAGAACCATCTACTTACTACAGCCAAGAGAACCCTACAGCCAAAAGAAACCTACAGCCAAGAGAACCCTCTCCTACTGACAAGAGAACCCTACAGCCAAAAGAACCCTACAGCCAGGAGAACCCTCTACTACTACAGCCAAGAAAACCCTACAGCCAAGAGAACCCTACAGCCAAGGGAGAGCCCTACAGTCAAGAGAACCCTTCAGCCAGGAGAACCCTCTACTTACTACAGCCAAGAGAACCCTACAGCCAAAAGAAACCTACAGCCAAGAGAACCCTCTCCTACTGACAAGAGAACCCTACAGCCAAAAGAACCCTACAGCCAGGAGAACCCTCTACTACTACAGCCAAGAGATGAGCCCTACAGCCAAGAGATGAGCCCTACAGCCAAGAGATGAGCCCTACAGCCAAGAGATGAGCCCTACAGCCAAGAGATGAGCCCTACAGCCAAGAGATGAGCCCTACAGCCAAGAGATGAGCCCTACAGCCAAGAGATGAGCCCTACAGCCAAGAGATGAGCCCTACAGCCAAGAGAGAGCCCTACAGCCAAGAGATGAGCCCTACTGCCAAGAGATGAGCCCTACTGCCAAGAGATGAGCCCTACTGCCAGGAGAACCCTCTATTATTGGATTGTTTGGGACTACTACAAATGATTCAGTCTCTCTTCTCCCCAAGCCCTCTTCTGCTATCAGAGGGAGTAACATTCACCTCAGACCCCTGCTAGCCTGTTCCTTATCCTTATTTCAAACCTCCCACCCTTCTGCCGGTCCTCCCCTGATCCCGCCCCACTCTCTGTCTTTACATTTGACATTTTTTGTCATTTAGCAGACGCTCTTATCCAGAGCGACTTACAGTAGTGAGTGCATACATTTTTTGAATCAAACCCACAACCCTGGTGTTGTGAGCCACACGGAACCGACTTTGTAGTTCTAATGAGGTTCTTGTAGGGAGCCATGTTGTCTAAGGGTTGGTCTGCAGACGTGAGAGGTTGTATTATACAGTATGACAGAATATATCAACAGTACCCTCTTGTCCAGGAATGTCCACGTTGAGAATGGACTTAAGTGTCTCTTTCTAGATTCATAATGCTGTGGAAGTGTTCCAGTGTAACCCAGTAACCTTCCCATTCTGCTGAGTGTTAAATAAATAATTCAACATTTAGTTGAATGAAGCATTAAGCCCGCAGGCTGCCCCATCCTTTCACACACGCACGTGTACACGCACACACTACTCACACAGATGGCAGCAATTGTTACCAAGACTACCCTTGCTCTTAAACTTCACTCATCCCACAGCAAATTACCCTGGGAAGGAGGAAAGAGTCTCCCGGAGGATTTCAGACCTCTCGACACACACACACACACACACACACACACACATACATCTGTGTTGCACTCACACTAAACTAAAGACCATCTCTCAGATGAGGTTGACTGAGAGTCAGAAATGCATTGCTGGGGGGCAGGGGAGCTCTACCACACACCGATAGACAGAATGAACAGGCACGCACTGGGTGAATTCAAGAAGCGAGGAAGAGATGGAGAGAGACAGGGAGCGAGGGGGAGCTGGAGAGGGAGGGAGAAGTGGAGATTTGAAGATCGCAAGAGTGGGAAATGTGTCTGTTGTAACAGCTTGCAAAGGCCAGGATACACTGAACCCCTCCTCCTCCCCATCCTCCTCTCCCCACTCTGCCCTACATTTCCTACCTCCATGATGATGTTACGGAGCAGAGTGGAGGGGAACGCAGGGCTCTCATTCTCTCATTCACACAGAGAGAGAGAGGGACGGAGAGAGAGGGACAGAGAGAGAGAGGGACAGAGAGAGAGAGGCAGACCTGGCTCTCAAGTGAAGACAGGCTATGTGCACACTGCCCACAAAATGAGGTGGAAACTGAGCTGCACTTCCTAACTTCCTGCCAAATGTGTGACCATATTAGAGACACATATTTCCCTCAGATTACACAGATCCACAAAGAATTTGAAAACAACCCCGATTTTGATAAACTGGGTGAAATACCAGTGTGCCATAACAGCAGTAAGATTTGTGACCTGTTGCCACAAGAAAAGGGCAACCAGTGAAGAACAAACACCAATGGAAATACAACCCATATTTATGTTTATTTATTTTCCCTTTTGTACTTTAACCATTTGCACATCGTTACAACACTGTATATAGACATAATGACATTTGTAATGTCTTTATTCCTTTGGAACTTCTGTGAGTGTAATGTTTACTGTTCATTTTTATTGTTTATTTCACGTTTGTATATTATCTACTTCACTTGCTTTGGTAATGTTAACATATGTTTCCCATGCCAATAAAGCCCCTTGAATTGAATTGAATTGAGAGAGAGAGAGAAACATGCACAGACAGTCATACACACAAAGAACAAAACACTTGCATTCACATCAACGTCTATTCACACTAACATCTACATCTATTCACACCAACATCTATTCACACCAACATCTATTCACACCAACATCTACGTCTATTCACACCAACATCTATTCACACCAACATCTATTCACACCAACATCTACGTCTATTCACACCAACATCTATTCACACCAACATCTATTCACACCAACATCTACGTCTATTCACACCAACATCTATTCACACCAACATCTATTCACACTAACATCTACGTCTATTCACACCAACATCTATTCACACCAACATCTATTCACACCAACATCTACGTCTATTCACACCAACATCTATTCACACCAACATCTATTCACACTAACATCTATTCACACCAACATCTATTCACACCAACATCTACGTCTATTCACACCAACATCTATTCACACCAACATCTATTCACACCAACATCTATTCACACCAACATCTATTCACACTAACATCGAATTACACTAACACAAATAGATTCATTAATTCCTCACCGGAATGAGTCCAGAAGCTATGCTCATATTTCAAGGGAAGGGGTATCCCATGTTTGTTGAATCATTTGTTTTTGCAATCAATACCAACAGGAAGAGAAGCATGCCTCAGCCGGTAGCTCAATGTGTGTTTATGGGTGTACTTTAATTAGCGGCCAATTGCAGGGTGGATTTGTCGATATGAATTCCATGCACATTTCCTAATCTATGTTTTGGAATGTGAATGGCAAGGCTCAAGTAGTGACTGTAGTAGTGTCTAAACTCCTCCCTCTGGAAGTGACCCTACATGTTCTTTAAAAAACACATGACAACAGACAACAGTAGGAGGGCTTCAGTAGGTTGTCCTAGTCGTCTATTATACTTAGTCATCAAAGGAAAAGGGCAAACAAATTTCATAATGGAATCCAGCCCAAGTTTAGACGGAAATGAAACCCAGTAACATATGGGGGAGGGGTTCCCCTCCTTGGTAAGCCTAGTAAAACATCAAAAGACATCCACCTCACATCCCTGGAACAGATGTTCCCGTCCCCATCCCCATTGACTATATGTGAGTGTGTGTCTGTTTTTTTTTTTTTTGCGGTCCAGTGAAAAGCAGGAATGTTATATTGGAAGCTGTGTTGTTTTATGAGGGTCAAGGACAAACTAACACAAAAAAACACTCCTATAAGCAGAACTCTCTCAAACCTACCCATGAGGGTTAACGTTTACATAGTGTCACGGATTCCCCAAGTACCGCTGCTCATTTCGTTCACCAGCTCCGGAGGTCTACGTCACTTCTAGGCATCACTGAACTGGACACATTACCACCAACCCCAAACTGTCTTGTCTCATTACGCACACCTGGTTCCCATTCTCTCTGATTAGTATGTGTATATATGTGCTCTCTGTTCCACATTGTCCTTGTTGATTATTGTTCCATGTCCGTTGGTTTTGTGAGTACCTGTGCTCTGTTATCGGCTTGTGTGTTACCGTGTTAGTGTGCACTTGTCAAAATCAAAAGTAACAGTCAGTATCTGGTGTGGCCACCAGCTGCATTAAGTACTGCAGTGCATCTCCTCCTCATAGACTGCACCAGATTTGCCAGTTCTTGCTGTGAGGTGTTACCCAACTCTTCCACCAAGGCACCTGCAAGTTCCCAGACATTTCTGGGGGGAATGGACCTAGCCCTCACCCGCCGATCCGACAGGTCCCAGACATGCTCAATGGGATTGAGATCCGGGCTCTTCGCTGGCCATGCCAGAACACTGACATTCCTGTCTTGCAGGAAATCACGCACAGAACGAGCAGTATGGCTGGTGGCATTGTCATGCTGGAGGGTCATGTCAGGATGAGCCTGCAGGAAGGGTACCACATGAGGGAGGAGGATGTCTTCCCTGTAATGCACAGCGTTGATTGCCTGCAATGACAACAAGCTCAGTCCGATGATGCTGTGACACACCGCCCCAGACCATGACGGACCCTCCACCTCCAAATCAATCTTGCTCCAGTGTAACACTCATTCCTTCGACGATAAACACGAATCTAACCATCACCCCTGGTGAGACAAAACCACGACTCGTCAGTGAAGAGCACTTCCGGTGAGGATCTACCTTACAACAGGCCTACAAGCCCTCAGTTCAGCCTCTCTCAGCCTATTGCGGACAGTCTGAGCACTGATGGAGGGATTGTGCATTCCTGGTGTAACTCTGGCAGTTGTTGTTGCCATCCTGTACCTGTCCTGCAGGTGTGATGTACTGATCCTGTGCAGGTGTTGTTACACGTGGTCTGCCACTGCGAGGACGATCAGCTGTCCGTCCTGTCTCCCTGTAGCGCTGTCTTAGGCGTCTCACAGTACGGACATTGCAATTTATTGCCCTGGCCAC
Organism: Brachymystax lenok tsinlingensis; assembly: GCA_030435695.1. Taxonomy (NCBI): domain Eukaryota; kingdom Metazoa; phylum Chordata; class Actinopteri; order Salmoniformes; family Salmonidae; genus Brachymystax; species Brachymystax lenok. The sequence continues at coordinate 17,270,753 of CM059784.1, forward strand.
ATCTGCAGTCCTCATGTCTCCTTGCAGCATGCCTAAGGCACGTTCACGCAGATGAGCAGAGACCCTGGGCATCTTTCTTTTGGTGTTTTTCCAGAGTCAGTAGAAAGGCCTCTTTAGTGTCCTAAGTTTTCATAACTGTGACCTTAATTGCCTACCGTCTGTAAGCTGTTAGTGTCTTAACGACCGTTCCACAGGTGCATGTTCATTAATTGTTTATGGTTCATTGAACACGCATGGGAAACAGGGTTTAAACCCTTTACAATGAAGATCTGGAGTTATTTGTCTAAAAACCTATTCCATGAGAGCGACTACCTGTAATATAGTACCATTACCATCAAATCCTCTGCATTTAACAGGGCCATAACTCTCACTGGTCTACACAACTAATTCATACATCCACTGTAGTGTATACACACACTATTTATAGCAATCATGTGATCATAGTTCCATGTTTAAACAGTCGTATGAAAGGGAGCCAGTGCGAAAGACGGGACAGCTCCTCTGAGGCCTAGCTAGTTAAATGAGACAATCTGCTTATTAAACACAACAAAGGGCTTAATTACACAACAGAGTATGAGAAGGTGACTTAACGAGGAAATACTTCTGAGGACTTTCACAACACAGAGAGAGAGAGAGCACTATTTGGCCCTAAACAGAGAGTACACAGCGGCAGAATAACTGTTCATTTTTGCAATGTAAAAAGGTTTCCCATGCCAATAAAGCCCTTTGAATTGAATTGAGAGAGTGAGAGGCGAGAGAGAGCGAGAGGCGAGAGCGAGCGAGAGGCTTCCCTTTTGAACTCGCCCAAATCCTCCTAACAGCCAAGCATCACACAGAAGCAATACCCAAAACACTAGGAACGGACAGAACCAATTCCCAAAACACTACCATCAGAAGTTCAGATGTGAGACCCAGACACAGCCTCTCAGTCTCACCAACAACTGAAGCTATGCCTCAGTACTGATACTCACCACACAGGAGAACCCAGAACCCGAGCAGAACTGGCTGAGCCAAACGACCAACCTGAACCTAAGCCAGACAATGTAGTATTATTCAGAACACACCTTCCTTCCGGAGCCTTCCACCCCTGAGGCCTATACTGTGGTTCACACTACATTGTTTTGAGTGAGCCTTTATTGTGGTACCATAATTGACATAGTGTACTCTGTACTACATTGTAGTAAAGGTGGTATTTCCACACTACAGAAATGACAGTAGCAGCTATAATCGGGTAAGTTCAGTGCAATAGTAGTGCAGCAGTGAAGGCAGATACCTTCAGACTGGCCTGGAGCTGAGAGCTCATGACCAAACACAGATGGACCACCTCAAGGCCAGTCTGCAGAACAGAGCCCTCAGACACACACACAGATGGGTTAAACATTAACTTAGCCAAAGTGACTGAAGTGAGACCGAGAGAGAAAACCCAATAAGTACACATAACAAACACACATTCCCTTATACACAAATACTACCTCCACACTGTCTGGGCTGAGAATGAACCTAATAGAGGGAGGGAGGGAAGGATGCACACTCAACACATACTGTACTTCCCAACAGGATTCTTACACACACACACTAGTCTGTGGTCTCAGAAGGTTGTGCTGTGATAAAAGCTGCAGCCGAGAAAGAGAGAAAGAGAGAGAAAGAGAGAGAGAGAGAGAGAGAGAGAGAGAGAGAGAGAGAGAGAAGAGAGAGCGCTAACTGTGGATTTACAGAACAGGTCCGGCCAGACTCAAGGCCCCGGGCCAGGTTCTGGTTGACTGACTGACTTATTGAACAACTGACAGTATCACTCCAAAGGTCCTATTCAGTGGCTGGGAGGTTGGGTAACGATAGGCCTACTACGGTTCAGTGGCTGGGAGGTTGGGTAACGATAGGCCTACTACGGTTCAGTGGCTGGGAGGTTGGGTAACGATAGGCCTACTACGGTTCAGTGGCTGGGAGGTTGGGTAACGATAGGCCTACAGTTCAGTGGCTGGGAGGTTGGGTAACAATAAGCCTACAGTTCAGTGGCTGGGAGGTTGGGTAACGATAGGCCTACGGTTCAGTGGCTGGGAGGTTGGGTAACGATAGGCCTACGGTTCAGTGGCTGGGAGGTTGGGTAACGATAGGCCTACAGTTCAGTGGCTGGGAGATTGGGTAACTACAGGGCTATGGTCAGAGGTGGAAAAGGACTCAATTGTCATACTTGAGTAAAAGTAAAGATACCTTAATATAAAATGACTCAAGTGAAAGTAACCCAGTAAAATACTACTTGAGTAAAATGTACTTAAGTACAGTGGTATAAAAAGTACTCAATTGTCATACTTGAGCAAAAGTACAAAGTAAAAGCTATACTTCAAATTCCTTATATTTAGCAAACCAGACAGCACAATTTTTTATTACTTTTTTTTTTTTTTTTTTTTACAGCCAGGAGCACACTCCAACACTCCTTTTTTATGAACTGCTAAGCATTCAAATTGTAACTAATACTTTTGGGTGTCAGGGAAAATGTATGGAGTAAAAAGTACATAATTTTCTTCAGGAATGTAGCGAAGTAAAATTAGTCAGAAATATGAATAGTAAAGTACAGATACCCTGAAAAACTACTTAAGTAGTACTTTAAAGTATTTTTACTTAAGTACTTAACACCACTGGCTATGGTTAAGTGGCTGGGAGGTTGGGTAACTATAGGCCTATCGGGCGGCAGGCAGAGCAGGGTAACGTGGCAAGAAAACCTAACAGCAACCCAATTCACACACACCACTACACTATAATTGCAATGCTGCTCACTCAAAACAACGAACAACCATAATACTGTTAAAACCACACAATACTCTCATAAAATGATCCTGTACACATACAACCACACTAACAGCCCTATTCACACACAATGACTGGACCAATACAAACCCATAGCTACTGTCTTGTCATTCATACACAGCAACCATGTATACAAACAACTCTATATTCACAACAGTCCAAGTCACGATGGGCGCTGCAATGTTGTGAAGGGAGGGGGCGCAGGGCTTACCGCTAATAATGCAGTCTATTTAAAGGACTACTATTCTGAATGTGATGTAGCAATGTATGGGACTTAAATAGGAGAGGGTGTGATCGTACTGCAGAGGTGTGGCTGTTCTGCGTTAATAGGCAGCAGTTGGGTGCTCATTGGTAGGACCATCATGTGACTCTCTGTGTCTGTCTGTCTGTGTCTGTCTATCTGTGTAGACAGACACAGATATGTGTGTGTCTGTCTATCTGTGTCTGTCTATCTGTGTGTCTGACTGTCTGTGTGTCTGTCTATCTGTGTGTGTCTGTCTATCTGTGTCTGACTGTGTGTGTCAGCAGTAGCCGCCCCTCCTCATCCCCTCACACACAGATGATAGGGCATCCAGTAATCTCATTAAGCCTCCCCTTCTCTCTCCCCCCTCCCTCCCTCTCACAGTCTGAATGCACTGGGCTAAATGTCCACTCCACACTGCTGCCTGACTGTCTGTGGGTGTGAAACCCATCACTGCTTTTAGAAGGCTAGTTCTAGGAGGGTCTCTCTTACCTCTAACCCTTCTCAAGGCTACGGAGAGAGGGCTAGGAGGTCAGAGGTGAGGTGAGGAACAGGGATACAGACCCAGCATTGAAAGCACGGAGAGAGTACTTCTCCATGTGAAATGTGAGGGAGGTAAGGTGGAGCAGGACAATACTAAATGTATTAGAAGGGCAGGGATAACAGGGAAGGGGGGACTAGGTTCAGGAGCTTGGGGGTGAGAGGAGAAGGGGTGAGTTAGGGCAGGAGGAAACAGAAAACAGTCTAGGGCAGAGAGATGTTGCCCTAAAGATGTTGCCCTATTCTAGGTTGATGTTTCCGTACCGCAATCCAATTAGGAAAAATTCAACCTGATGCTAAATTTGGGTTCATCCCCATGTGCACACACACACACACCCAAAGCACCTGCGATCCTTTATCAATAGTGATGTAAGCATGCAGGACGAGAGCACGCCACATATGTAGTGTGTCCACTTGGAGAAATCATCAGTGGCGTGAACTCATGGATGGGAAGCCAGTCTTCCAAGAAAAAAATAAAACATTTGTCTCTGTGTTTTCATTTTCCTTCAATTCGCAGGAGGCTGACTGTATCTCACCGGTGAAAGCATGCGAGCGAGCGAAACAGCGTCCCTCTGTCTAAGTATGTGTAGGCCATATATCTGATGCTATCTGGTTATAAAGAGTATGAAATTGTTGCTGCCGGTAGCGTTGACTCCAATCGGAGGCCTGCAAGCGTTTGGCCTATAAAATAATAGCCAATCGGCATTGAGCTAAACTGAGCGAGATCAACTGTGAAAAAAAGTGTCAAGAGAAACCAGTTTGGATTTGGCTTCACTCGTATCACAGAGAAATACGTCATCGATAGAAACAACTTGAATTGTTGCATCTCGTTGTGTTGTTGTTGTGCTCCGGTGGCTAGCTAGCTAGATAAAATGGTCCCGTTCCTAAATTAGCCATGGATGGAGATAGGGATTTATGGTTTTACTTAATTATCTGTAATGGCCAATGATTATAATGGCGATTCTGATCCAACCATAAAATACATTGTGGCCTTGGGCTGAGAGGATTCAAGTTCAATATGTAGCTAGATGTAGAAGGCTAATGTTAACTAGCTAACTTTGCCCATGAAAGGAAGTAAGGCTAGCGAGCAAGAATTTTAACAGCCTACAGTAGTTCAACAAAAAAAGTGTGTACTGTATGACAGCCATAGACGTTTCATCAACATGAAAGAGACGAGGAGGGCATTGGCGTTTCCCTACAAGTAGAGTGAGTCAATATGTATTTTCTACTTGCATGAACACACACACACACAAATCAGAACCCAGAGGCCACATCATATTTAGTTTACGTTGATTGGATTAAATTGTTTTTGGTATCTTTTAGTTGTGACTGTATTAGACTAAGCAGATGTGAGGCTGGAATAGTGGAGGTTGGTCCTGTTTTCTTTGCGACTTGCAGTAATTCTCCATGGTTCTAAATCAATAGTTATTTAGTAGTCTGAAAATGTCAGAAACATGAACTTTCTTTACCATGCTGCAGGTCATGTAACTGTTTGTTACATGTAATATGCGTTGTGGACTTCACCAGACAGAGGTTGCAAAGGTGTGGTTGAATTTATTCTGCCACTGTCTTCTTATTGTCTCGGCTTTAGCCTTTAGGCATATATCACGGTCGCAAGTCATATGAATAGGTTATAGAGCAAACAACGCAATTATCACAACACATATGTTGTAATATGGCTTTTTGGGGGGGCTTGGCTTCCCCGGTGATTTTACCCACGCACGGTTACTGGAATGGCTGTGCGTCCAGCTGCTTCAGGCAATATACAGTACTGTAGGCTAGTGTCACTCTCGACAGACACTAAGCCTGTTGGAGGGGAGCAGGCTACTGTAAGGGACCCAACAGAGACGTGCTTTTTTTCGGCCAACTCTTTAATGAACTGTCAAATCACCCCGACTGCGTGGGAGATTAGTTACGCCGCTAGTCTGACAGGCTGGCTGGGATGTGTGTGTCCAACCACACCCTCGGCTGTGTGGAGCTCTGTACCAACCCACCATCAGGCCGGTGTCCACATCAGTCCGTAGCACAGCCCGTGACATGTAAATACGCACATGCAATAAACCAGAGTCTCGAGCGTATTGCCCGGTCTGGGGATCACGCCTCACGGGTGCTCGTGTCATTTCCATCCCGTAGCTAACCGACTATGGCTGGTGATGCATGGGCAACATAACGAGCATGTTAAAGCCTAACTAAGGATCAGGTCTATTTTGCTTAGCTATCATATGCCATGCACCAATGTCATATAGGCTACTAGCCATTGTAATACACCACGTTAACAAGCAGTTGTTGGCTACAGTCCAGACCCATAAATCAGAACTCCCTTTTTCAACATCTGTAGCTGGAGATGGACATGTCACCAGCACATCAGCTATTAACCGCTATTAACCCCCACCGACTGCAGACCACAGCATCCATATTCATGACCGATATGCCTGTCTCTAAAAAGTTGAAGATCAGTAGTCTATTATACTATTATGGCCGTGTTGCAACATCCGCAGCCTAGACAGTGATTTACACGGACTCTGTAAAGAAGATACAATGTAAACGAATGGATCCATACAGCGAGGTTATGGCAGCAATTCCCCGATATCAGAGGACGTCGCTCTCGGCAGAATCCAGTCTACCTGCCTGTCAGTTTGCGCAGGTAGCACACATTTATTAGCCAGCAGAGCTGTGTGGCTGACCAACTGGCCAACATATAAACTTACTTAAATGTTGTCTGTCATCAAGTGAGAGGTAGCCTTGTCTGTTTGGAGCTCCGACTGAGATGTCAAATGTTTCTGGTTGACTGGTTCTCATCCACTACGGCAGCGGTCCGAGAGAGAGAGCGCACACCTCACCTCGATTTGAGAGATGCTGGGCGTTCTCCTTTTTCCCTCGGGCAGGCGAGTTACAAACTTATCCTCTCAAATAGCCTGCTATTAATTAATCATTTTTTAACTAACAGCAAAGGGTAACGTTGAGCAAAATGTAGGCTAAATTCCACTAAAACGTTAACGTGGTGGCCAGACTGGATTTACTGTTCTACTGTGGGTTTCTCTAGGCACACCCAGCACGCTGGCACACGCCACGCCTACACATGACCACGGCTGTCTCTCAAAACAATTCATCCAACGTTTTCGAACGTTGCAGATAGAAATGCCGTGAATAGAGCCGACGTGATTCCCTATGTCGGAGAGGCATATTTGTTCCTAACATATGTATATCTGAACGTTCCAAAACGTCCTGGTGAACGCGCCCCAGCTCTCCCGGTATAAAGACTGGATAGTAGCCTATGATGTCGGGTTCATATGTTAGTCAGAACTTGGAAATGTGCGACTTGCTGATTCGTTGAACACAGCACGTGTACAGCTACTAGTCCGACATTTCCGAGTTTCCAAGTTCAGACGTGGCCGCGGCACATAAAAACGAAAACCCAACGCTACGTGGACGTGGAAAAATCACGGACGTCGCAGGTAAGGCAAAAGACACGCGACAGCTGACTGCATGTTCAAAAATGACAACGCATGGCAGGAAGAGCGTGCATTGTATGGGAGCAGCGTGCATCATCAGCCTTTATAACTCAATGGTCAGCAGAGTTGACCATTAAGTTATGTAATCTATTACATGTAAGGGATTACAAAAATGGTAACTAATCCGTTGCATTACCAGCTAAAATATTGTAATCGGATTACAGAACCGTTTGAAAAACTAGATGATTACTTCGAGGATTACTTTTAAGTGAATTTATCTGTTTTCTCAATGACATTCAAATCAGCATGGAAAAATTTAAATTTGTTCCACCTGAGCGAGTCTGACCACAAATCAGAGACCATAATGATGACACACCAAATGTGTTTGATGGATCGTGGGAAAAGAGCAGGAATAGGCTTTTGTAGGCTACAGTCCAAACTATGTCTTCCAATGGTGTGACTGCTGTCGGCATCCAAAGATTATCCAACATGAATAAACGCTTGGAGGTAAGGATTACAGCAGTGTTAGTCTACGGCGATAGGGATATTAGTTATTATTGATATCTACTTAGCGCATTGACATGAATCACACTGCTGCTCTCTCATTTAGCTATTTGAGCCTTACGGATTGTGGTTGTTGTGGATGGTTGTTCACAAATCTAAATATGTATTTAAATCCAATAATGGTTGAATTCAATACATTTAAGCTGCCTATCAATCATTGTTTTTGAAACCAGTGGGCAGCCAGTGAAAAATGCGCTCTTACAACAGCTGCACACTGCGGATCCCAGCCTATGGAACAACAGCTGCACACTGCGGATCCCAGCCTGTGGAACAACAGCTGCACACTGCGGATCCCAGCCTATGGAACAACAGCTGCACACTGCGGATCCCAGCCTATGGAATAAAAGTGGGGTTTTTATTGCTCAATCTAATTCATGCTGATAAATAAAATCCATAGGCCTAATGGAAACATTTGGGGCGGCAGGGTAGCCTAGTGGTTAGACTGTTGGACTAGGAACCGAAAGGCTGCAAGTTCAATTCCCCGAGCTGACAAGGTACAAATCTGTCGTTCTGCCCCTGAACAGGCAGTTAACCCACTGTTCCTAGGCCGTCATTGAAAATAAGAATTTGTTCTTAACTGACTTGCCTAGTAAAATAAAATAAAACATGCTCAAACGTGTACACTTTTGATTCTTGAAGAATATAACTTATAAATGCCTCATGAGCTTAGTTCAACTGTCACACTCCATGAGAATCCAAAATATAAGCTTGTTTTACTCCAATGTTTGTAAACATTGTAAATGTAAACAAACACTATAACCTCATAACATGGTTAAAACAATCCTTTTAAATAATGGATGGTCAGTCCTTGCATCCATAGCTCTGTCTATTCATCTGAGAGTGGTTACATTTCTCCAGGCCCATCCCTCAGCAACAGTTTTGTTATTGTTTCATCTGTGGATTTGCCCTTTAAACAGCTGCATATTATTAAGATATCAAAGTGTCACCAACAAATAGGAAAACAATAGGCCTATAGCAAATGCAGCATATGGCATTCATTTTTCACATGTACAGTCGTGGCCAAAAGTTTGGAGAATGACACAAATATTAATTTCCACAAAGTTTGCTGCTTCAGTGTCTAGATATTTTTGTCAGATGTTACTATGGAATACTGAAGTATAATTACAAACATTTCACAAGTGTCAAAGGGCTTTTATTGACAATTACATGAAGTTGATGCAAAGAGTCAATATTTGCAGTGTTTTCAAGACTTCTGCAATCCGCCCTGGCATGCTGTCAATTAACTTCTGAGCCACATCCTGACTGATGGCAGCCCATTCTTGCATAATCAATGCTTAGAGTTTGTCAGAATTTGGGTTTTTGTTTGTCCACCCGCCTCTTGAGGATTGACCACAAGTTCTCAATGGGATTAAGGTCTGGGGAGTTTCCTGGCCATGGACCCAAAATATCGATGTTTTGTTCTCCAAGCCACTTAGTTATCACTTTTACCTTATGGCAAGGTGCTCCATCATGCTGGAAAAAGCATTGTTCTTCACCAAACTGTTCCTGGATGGTTGGGAGAAGTTGCTCTCGGAGGATGTGTTGGTACCATTCTTTATTCATGGCTGTGTTCTTAGGCAAAATTGTGAGTGAGCCCACTCCCTTGGCTGAGAAGCAACCCCACACATGAATGGTCTCAGGATGCTTTACTGTTGGCATGACACAGGACTGATGATAGCGCTCACCTTTTCTTCTCCGGACAAGCTTTTTTCCGGATGCCCCAAACAATCGGAAAGGGGATTCATCAGAGAAAATGACTTTACCCCAGTCCTCAGCAGTCCAATCCCTGTACCTTTTGCAGAATATCAGTCTGTTCCTGATGTTTTTCCTGGAGAGAAGTGGCTTCTTTGCTGCCCTTATTTGAAAATGTATTAAATATATTTTTCCCCTCACACAATACCCCATAATGGCAAAGCAAAAACATGTTTTTAGATTTTTGGGCAAATGTATTAAAAAGAAAACTGACCCTTTGCTAGGAGACTTGACATTGAGCTCAGGTGCATCCTGTTTCCATTGATCCTCCTTGAGATGTTTCTACAACTTGATTGGAGTCCACCTGTGGTAAATGCAATTGATTGGACATGATTTGGAAAGGCACACACCTGTCTATATACGGTCCCACAGTTGACAGTGCATGTCAGAGCAAAAACCAAGTCATGAGATTGAAGGAATTGTCCGTAGAGCTCCGAGGCAGGATTGTGTCAAGGCACATATCTGGGGAAGGGTACCAACCCCAAAAAGTCTGCAGAATTGATGGTCCCCAGTGGCCTCCTTCATTCTTAAATGGAAGAAGTTTGGAACAACCAAGACTCTTCCTAGAGCTGGCCGCCTGGCCAAACTGAGCAATTGGAGAAGGGCCTTGGTCAGGTTGGTGACCAAGAACCCGATGGTCATTCTGACAGAGCTCCAGAGTTCCTCTGTGGAGATGGGAGAACCTTCCAGAAGGACAACCATCTCTGAGCACTCCACCAATTGGCGGAGTGGCCAGACAGAAGCCACTTCTCAGTAAAAGGCACATGACAGCCTGCTTTGAGTTTGCCAAAAGGCATCTAAAGGACTCTCAGACCATGAGAAACAAGATTCTCTGGTCTGATGAAAACAAGATTGAACTCTTTGGCCTGAATGCCAAGTGTCACGTCTGGAGGAAACCTGGCACCATCCCTATGGTAAAGCATGGTGGTGGCAGCATCATGCTGTGGGGATGTTCGTAAGCGGCAGGGACTGGGAGACTAGTCAGGATAGAGGGAAAGATGAACGGAGCAAAGTACAGAGAGATCCTTGATGAAAACCTGCTCCAGAGTGCTCAGGACCTCAGACTGGGGCGAAGGTTCACCTTCCAACAGGACAGTGACCCTAAGCACACAGCCAAGACAACGCAGGAGTGACTTCGGGACAAGTCTCTGAATGTCATTGAGTGGCCCAGCCAGAGCCTAGACATGAACGCGATCGAACATCTCTGGAGAGATGTTTTTGCTTTGTCATTATGGGGTGTAGTGTTTAGATTGATGAGAAAAAGGCTGTTACGTAACAAAATGTTGAAGAAGTCAAGGGGTCTGAATACTTTCCAGATGCACTGTATATCTAACAGTGAGAGTAAATGAGGGAGTGTCTGCCCCGAAGTCCCACAGTAGTGTGACTGACACAGATTCCCTGGACCTGGATGGATGAATTACACACTCCCAGCTGCCGGTCTTTCTGCCTACTGCTGTGACCTGTCTGAGTGGCACACACACATTACTGCACGGTTTAGTGGCAGCATATGTAGCCCATCGCTGCAGGGCCAGAGGAGGTTTGGTGTGGTTGGTAGACTAGGCCTCATGCTGAGGACGGCCCTTTCACAGGTCGAGTTCAAGGCGTTGAAGTGCATCAACCAATGGTTGCGTGACACATCATCAAACTGTGCAGCCGGGCATCAGATGTAGTGTGATGTTTGAATGCGGGGCGGGCAGAGAGAGATTGACTGGTAATGAAGGTGTGCCTTTTTTTCTTGTTGTAGAATGGGATGAGCGTGTATAAACCCTGCTGCTGATCTACACACTGTCGGTTCTATTTCTATGGCTGTGCTAAAAGGAGCTGAGTGTGGAAACACTGCTGCTGATCTACACACTGTCGGTTCTATTTCTATGGCTGTGCTAAAAGGAGCTGAGTGTGGAAACACTGCTGCTGATCTACACACTGTCGGTTCTATTTCTATGGCTGTGCTAAGAGGAGCTGAGTGTGGAAACACTGCTGCTGATCTACACACTGTCGGTTCTATTTCTATGGCTGTGCTAAGAGGAGCTGAGTGTAGAAACACTGCTGCTGATCTACACACTGTCGGTTCTATTTCTATGGCTGTGCCAAGAGGAGCTGAGTGTAGAAACACTGCTGCTGATCTACACGAGCCTCTGTCTTAATTCACTTTACGTAACCAGCTTAAGATTTCAACATATTCATGAGAGTGTGACGTTATCAGCTTAGCATATTCATAAGCATTAATGCTTTAAACTAATTATAAACCAGCTGCTTTAGCGACAGTCCGAAGTGCTCAGATGGGATCTGAGAGAGATCGAGTTACATGATACCTTCCCACCTCTCATCCACTCTCTGTCTTCCTTCTCCCCACACACACATCATCTCATGGACCCCGATCTCTCCCCCAAGTCAATGTTCACAGTACAGGCTCTGAAATATCCCCTCCTTTCCAAATGTTGATCCAAGTCCCATCCTGTCACAGCCTGCCAGTATTGATGTAATGCTTCATATGTAGGTGACTAGGCTTCGTAGGCATGACACTCTAATAGGTAGAGTACATGGGTTTGATTTTGGTGTTCCACATCGTTACCCAAAACAACAGCCAAAAGCACAAACAGAGCAGACCACAGACTGCACAGAGTACATGTTGGTAGAGAAAGAGCTTGGTGTACCATTTATTGACTTGTTCCTGTCCATTCAAAGACCTAATGAAATGTAAACAGAACGCCATCTGTGAAGTTAACCGTGTATGAGAACAGAACCATGGAGACAGAACTGTTCCATTCCGCATTTCAGTACTGTGCTTTACTTTAGAAATAGACCTTCATGCCTTCGTCACTCAGCGTCATAACACAGACCTAGAATATCTAGGTCAATATCTAGATCAATATCTAGGTCAATATCTAGGTCAATATCTAGGTCAATATCTAGATCAATATCCAGGTCAATATCTAGGTCAATATCTAGATCAAAGCTGCTGTGTGGCCAGTGCAGGGAACAACACATGGGCTCAGGATAGGACATGGAATGGATATATTTGCTTCAGTGGTTGGAAAGTAAACATTCTACTGTGCTCATTACAATGTTAAGAAAACATTTAACAAAGCCTGTACATGCTGCTACATAGACTATACATACACATTGCCCCGGTGTTGTAATGCAGTGGTTTATAGCAAAGCTGCTAACTAAGCAACATTCTACTGCGCAAATACTCACTAGCAACAAACATACGCAGTATGTGTGTGTGTGTGTGTGTGTGTGTGTGTGTATTAGCATAGCAACAGTTTACAAAAGACTTAAAGCTGTGAGAAGTGACTCATCGCTCAAAACAAATAAAACCACCCCAAAACCAAAGGAACACTCAAATCCACAAACAGAACAAAAACAGATGTGTACAGCTGCCAACCGATGGCCTCTTGCGGTCCTCGTTTAAAGTGCGTCCCTTCTTTCTCCCGGGCTTCATCCTTTATTCTCATCTTCATCCTCCTCCTCATCCTCACATCTCCCAGAGCCTAAGAATAGAAGAGGATCAATTTGGAGAAGGGAGTTTGCCCGCCCCGCCTGCGATCTAGCAGCGAGCTACATCGCACATGAGCACACTGGCTGAGCTGGGTTTCCTGTTACAATGTAAAGCTCTTTGAGCTCTTGGAAAAACACCATGTAAATCAATTCCATCATCATTATCACAGCAGCATCTCAGTCACAAGTTACCACTCCTGTCAATATGGCTGCTGTGGTACTCAGGCTTGGTCCCATTCTAAAAAAACTGCTCCCTTCCCTACAAAGTAGTGGATACTAGGGCCGCATTCATTATGCTGCTGACACATACAGATGTTAATCTACTCAGTCACTGTCCGTTCTCACACGACCCCTGGCTGGTTGCTATGGTTACCTGAGGTTCCCGTCTTCCTGTGCGGCTCTGCTCATCACTTCGTCAGGGCAGCGATGGGCAGAGCCTGTTTCTGCAGAAGCCTGTTACCTAGAGACAGGGCTAGGTCAGTTCTGTAAATACTGTAACTCTTTCTATTGAATAAAAATCATATTTCTGTTACCATAGTCTACATCTATCTTTTTCTTAATCGCCATTCCTTCCTGATCCCTGATCTGAATGTATAATAGGTGACATCAATACAGTGACTACCTAACATGAGGCTGGATCCTGTCCTATCGGTTTTAAACCAGTCACCACCTGACAGGGACAAGGAAAGGATGATAGAGCTGATAGGAGGGTCAGAGAGTCTATTGTCTGGAACAAAACACTACTGTGATCTCTACAATGAACCACTAACTAACTGATGCTAGCTCCAGCCCTGCTGTTCTCCCTAACCCTCCCTGGCCTGGTTGGGTGAAGACCTAACACCCTGATGGAGATTAGCACAATGAAAGGGATTGGCCTCATAACAAGCAAATTATTCCAAACCTCCGGCTTGAGTTTATTACCCAATCCATGGGAACATGTGTTGTGTGTGTGTGTGTGTGTGTGTGTGTGTGTGTGTGTGTGTGTGTGTGTGTATGCGGACTTATATTACTATCCTCGTGGGTACCAGAAATCCCCACAAGGATAGTAAAACAAGGAACATTCTCCCACGTGGGGACATTTCCCAAGTCCCCAAGAGGACAAAGGCTATTTTAGGGTAAGGGTTAGAATTAGGGTTAGAGTTAATGGGACTGGTGCACTTCACAAAATATATGGCATCATGAGGAAGGAAAAGGATGTGGATATATTGAAGCAACATCTCACGAAACACAGTAATACCAAACGTGTGTGTGAGTGCATTCAGAAACGCAAGAGCAAAGGTACTAAACAGAAAGTGTGTGTGTGTGTGTCACAGAGTGTGAATGGAAAGTGCCCGAGCAGTAAACACCCACATCCCCTCCAACTGGATGCAGTAATCTACTAATCAGGTTTCCTGTCTCGCTCCCACTCTTTCTGTCTCTCTCTTTTTATTTCCCTCTATCTCTCACTTCCCTCTCTTTCACCTCTGTCTGTGTGGAACAGCACTGGCTGCATGGTGAGGGTGTGGAGCTGACAGGCCAGGCTCTCCCTGGAGGCCCTGAGAACCTGCATCTCAGACCCCAGACACTTTTTGCGCTCCTACACACACAGAGAGGGGGGGGTTAGAAAGGGTCTGTGTCAGTGTTGTAAATGTGATCAGTGCAGGTCAGTAGCTCTTACGCTTCATGTGTCTGAGCAGCAGCTCCTGCAGCACACTGAAGTCCAGCGAGGACAGACCCAACGTACCAGCCAACTCTGCCTCCTCTTCATCATCCTCCCCCTCCTCCTCCACAGGGCCTCTCTCCATCTCTGGAGCCTGCTGTTGGATGCCTGTGTCCTTCTCAAACTCCTCTGAGCAGAAACACACACAATAAAAAAAATCATACAGCATAGACTATGGCTTTGAATATATATGTGTTTCTGTTCATTGGAGTTACTATGCTGAACAGCACTTTGAAAGAGAACCTGACTGACTTGAGTCCTATACACCCATCTAATGGTGAAACACTGCTATTGCATCAGTTTCCAAATATGATAAAGGCTTGCGCATAGAACGTAATCTGATATGCACTTCACTCGCACACACACAGACCTGTGAGTGCCTGCAGATGTTTGCCCAGTAGGTGTTCTTTCTTGTTGTGCAGAGAGCTGAAGTACTGATTATAGGTATGACAGAACAAATCACTACAGTCATACCCCTGAAAGAGACTGAGAGAGAGGGGGAGAGAGAGGCAGAGAGAGAGGGGGTCAGAGAGAGGTGGGAGAGGCAGAGAGAGAGAGGGGGGGAGAAAGAGAGAGAGTAGGGGTCGACCAGGGTGAGGCCCATTTGTCATCAGTTATCATATTAAAAACGGCAAACATCCACCCTATGGTGGTAGCGCTGCTTGTCTTTCTCTGCCTCTTGGTTGTACTTCTACAGGAAGACATAAAGGATGTTTCGGTTAGAATTTCAAGTTGGGGGTCAGAGGTTAGAGGTCAGGGGTCAGACTTTCTTGTCGTCGGGGCCAAGTTGGGACCACTGCGATGTACAGCCTGAGCATAGGGGTTAAAGGTTAGGATTGAGGGGTCAGACCTGCTTGTCGTTGGGGCCCAGTTGGGACCACTGCAGCCCCAGCATGCGGCTGATCTCAGTGAAGGGGAGGTCCGGGTGCTCCTCTCTCAGCTGCAGTTTCCACTCGTTCTCAAAAATAACATACAGTGGGGCAAAAAAGTATTTAGTCAGCCACCAATTGTGCAAGTTCTCCAACTTAAAAAGATGAGCGAGGCCTGTAATTTTCATCATAGGTACACTTCAACTATGACAGACGAAATGAGAAAAAGAAATCCAGAAAATCACATTGTAGGATTTTTAATTTATTTATTTGCAAATTATGGTGGAAAATAAGTATTTGGTCAATAACAAAAGTTTATCTCAATACTTTGTTATATACCCTTTGTTGGCAATGACAGAGGTCAAACGTTTTCTGTAAGTCTTCACAAGGTTTTCACACACTGTTGCTGGTATTTTGGCCCATTCCTCCATGCAGATCTCCTCTAGAGCAGCGATGTTTTGGGGCTGTCGCTGGGCAACACGGACTTTCAACTCCTCCAAAGATTTTCTATGGGGTTGAGATCTGGAGACTGGCTAGGCCACTCCAGGACCTTGAAATGCTTCTACGGCCACTCCTTCGTTGCCCAGGCGGTGTGTTTGGGATCATTGTCATGCTGAAAGACCCAGCCACGTTTCATCTTCAATGCCCTTGCTGATGGAAGGAGGTTTTCACTCAAAATCTCACGATACATGGCCCCATTCATTCTTTCCTTTACACGGATCAGTCGTCCTGGTCCCTTTGCAGAAAAACAGCCCCAAAGCATGATGTTTCCACCCCCATGCTTCACAGTAGGTATGGTGTTCTTTGGATGCAACTCAGCATTCTTTGTCCTCCAAACACGACGAGTTGAGTTTTTACCAAAAAGTTATATTTTGGTTTCATCTGACCATATGACATTCTCCCAATCCTCATCTGGATCATCCAAATGCTCTCTAGCAAACTTCAGACGGGCCTGAACATGTACTGGCTTAAGCAGGGGGACACGTCTGGCACTACGGGATTTGAGTCCCTGGCGGCGTAGTGTGTTACTGATGGTAGGCTTTGTTACTTTGGTCCCAGCTCTCTGCAGGTCATTCACTAGGTCCCCCCGTGTGGTTCTGGGATTTTTGCTCACCGTTCTTGTGATCATTTTGCCCCCACGGGGTGAGATCTTGCGTGGAGCCCCAGATCGAGGAAGATTATCAGTGGTCTTGTATGTCTTCCATTTCCTAATAATTGCTCCCACAGTTGATTTCTTCAAACCAAGCTGCTTACCTATTGCAGATTCAGTCTTCCCAACCTGGTGCAGGTCTACAATTTTGTTTCTGGTGTCCTTTGACAGCTCTTTGGTCTTGGCCATAGTAGAGTTTGGAGTGTGACTGTTTGAGGTTGTGGACAGGTGTCTTTTATACTGATAACAAGTTCAAACAGGTGCCATTAATACAGGTAACGAGTGGAGGACAGAGGAGCCTCTTAAAGAAGAAGTTACAGGTCTGTGAGAGCCAGAAATCTTGCTTGTTTGTATGTGACCAAATACTTATTTTCCACCATCATTTGCAAATAAATTCATTAGAAATCCTACAATGTGATTTTCTGGATTTCTTTCCCTCATTTTGTCTGTCATAGTTGAAGTGTACCTATGATGAAAATTACAGGCCTCTCTCATCTTTTTAAGTGAGAGAACTTGCACAATTGGTAGCTGACTAAATACTTTTTTACCCCACTGTACCTGAGATCAAGAGGGAGAGAGAAGGCCTTCACAATGAGAATAACTCGTTCTGTTCCTCTCCCTATGTATGAGTTTGAGAGTGTGTGTGTTGTGTATGTGCAGGTGTGCGTGTCACTGGCATACCGGACACCCCAGCAGGCCACCATGAGCTCTGAGGGCCCACCACCTGGCTTACATGTCTATTTGTTACATTTAATAAATAATTTTGACAGTAAACCTCCAAAAAGTCATTCTTAAACCTTTTTAATTTCCATATGTTCTAGGAAGCTAAGTGTTAGTTTCTTGGGCTTCAGGAATGTGACTAAGAAAACATTTAACTGATTGAAAGGGGTGAACAAATGCCTTGGTCAAGGCCACGACGGTGCCAGTGCAATGAGTGGATATCAGACCAAAAGCCTAATGCTTCTTAGGTATTTCTTTAGGAGTTTTAGTTAAGAAGAAAAATCTCTCTGCAGAAGCGACAGTTACAGGGATGGTAAAAACAGTTTGATTGCCGTAGCAACATCAGGGAATCTTTCCTGGGCAGAAGGGGGCGGTGCTTCAAATACAGCAGTTCTGCAACAGTTCTGCAGCCTCTTGTTCTCCTTAATTGCTGGCCTCAACACGTTACAGAAAAGAGATGAACTGTATAGGAAGCTCTAGGGACAGGTCGTCTAGACACTGGAATGCCAATCAATTGACAGATGCAAACAGATTACCATTAATGGACAACAAGTAGAGGGCTTGAACAAAAAAAGCGGTTTGCGATTTCGTTCACACTGGTGAACCAGCGTTTGAGTTGTGTGGTTGCAATATCAACAACTTATCTCTGGTATATATTGGCATGCATCATTCAAGACTATGTTTAAATTGTGTCCAGCGCAATGGACATACAATATGATGTACAATGTCTCAGGAAAGTCTGTCTGGGTTGGCAATACTCATAGAAAACATTCGGGCGTGTAACCTGGACCTAAAGACCGTGGTGAAAACATTTGCACAAAAAAATGCACGGCAACACAGTCGCATATATAGCTCCTATAGGCCTCTACATAGAAGAAAGAGAAGCACAGACAGAGATACTTTTTCCTGAGAGAAACTAAGAGAAAAAGAGACAGACAGAAGCAGCAATGAGGACTTCCGAAGACCAGGGGTCTCTCAAGTTGGATTTAATTTGATTTAATTTACCTTGAATATTGCAGCCCATTTGTGTATGCTAGTTCAACAATAAATAGTGGCTGAATTTATCTTCAAGTTGACTTTTTTCTTCTTCTTTGTTAGGCTATTTGATGTGTAATTTTTATAAAAAGTGTATAAATACAGTTGAAGTCGGAAGTTTACATACACATACATTAAAACTTGTTTTTCAACCACTCCACAAATTTCTTGTTAACAAACTATATAGTTTTGGCAAGTCGGTTGTGCATGACACAAGTAATTTTTCCAACAATTGTTTACAGACAAATTATTTCACATATAATTCATTGTATCACAATTCCAGTGGGTCAGAAGTTTACATACACTAAGTTGACTGTCCCTTTAAACAGCTTGGAAAATTCCAGAAAATGTTGTCATGGCTTTAGATGCTTCTGACAGGCTAATTTACATAATTTGAGTCAATTGGAGGTGTACCTGTGGATGTATTTCAAGGCCTACCTTCAAACTCAGTGCCTCTTTGCTTGACATCATGGGAAAATCAAAAGAAATCAGCCAAGACCTCAGAAAAAAAATTGTAGACCTCCACAAGTCTTGTTCATCCTTGGGAGAAATTTCCAAATGCCTGAAGGTACCATGTTCATCTGTACAAACAATAGTACGCAAGTATAAACACCATGGGACCACGCAGCCGTCATACCACTCAGGAAGGAGACGCGTTTGTCTCCTAGAGATGAACGTACTTTGGTGCGAAAAGTGCAAATCAATCCCAGAACAACAGCAAAGGACCCTGTGAAGAGGCTGGAGGAAACAGGTACAAAAGTATCTATATCCACAGTAAAAAGAGTCCTAATTCGACAACCTGAAAGGCCACTCAGCAAGGAAGAAGCTACTGCTCCAAAACCAACATAAAAAAGCCAGACTACGGTTTGCAACTGCACATGGGGACAAAGATCTTACTTTTTGGAGAAATGTCCTCTGGTCTGATAAAACAAAACATGGAACTGTTTGGCCATAATGACCATTGTTATGTTTAGAGGAAAAAGGGGGAGGCTTGCAAGCCGAAGAACACCATCCCAACCGTGAAGCACGGGGGTGGCAGCATCATGTTGTGGGGGTGCTTTGCTGCAGGAGGGACTGGTGTACTTCACAAAATAGATGGCGTCATGAGGAAGGAAAAGTATGTGGATGGAAAATTATGTGGATATATTGAAGCAACATCTCAAGACATCAGTCAGGAAGTTAAATGGACAAAGACCCCAAGCATACTTCCAAAGTTGTGACAAAATGGCTTAAGGACAACAAAGTCAAGGTATTGGAGTGGCCATCACAAAGCCCTGACCTCAATCCTATACATGTGTGGGCAGAACTGAAAAAGTGTGTGCGAGCAAGGAAGCCAACAAACCTGACTCAGTTACACCAGCTCTGTCAGGAGGAATGGGCCAAAATTCACCCAACTTATTGTGGGACGCTTGTGGAAGACTAGCCGAAACGTCTGACCCAAGTTAAACAATTTAAAGGCAATGCTACCAAATACTAAGTGAGTGTATGTAAACGTCTGACCCACTGGGAATGTGATGAAAGAAATAAAGGCTGAAATAAATCATTCTCTCTACTGTTATTCTGACATTTCACATTCTTAAAATAAAGTGGTGATCCTAACTGACCTAAAACAGAGGATTTTTACTGGGATTAAATGTCAGGAATTGTGAAAAACTGAGTTTAAATGTATTTGGCTAAGGTGTATGTAAACTTCTGCTGGTAGCTGCTAAATACGGTATATAGCTATAGGCTTCACTGCATAATGAAACAATCCCTAGTTAACTAGTTGTGAGGGTGGACTGACTGTATTATTTGGCATTAATAGACTGGTTTTAGCCACAACAACTTTCTATCCATGCTGGGAGAGAGCACGAGGATGGCTCATGTCCTGCAGGTTCAGGTAGCCTATACAGGACAGTTGTATAAATACATCGAAAAAAATAATTGGTAGCTGATTAGTATGCTGTTGTATTAAATATTTATTTTACAATCTGCAATGTTTGAATTTCCAACTTTATTCACTGAACAAGTAATTCAATTATTGGACTCATTGCTACACCGTGTGTATAGCTTCCTGAAATATTAGGCTTAACATGAGAACATGATTGTAATATTTGTGTTGTGGAGAAAATTACCAGGCAGGAGAAGGGAGTACAGTTAGAAAAGCACATGTGCACTTCCAATTGGGTGTTGTAACATAACACTGCCGTAATACATTACTGCTTAGTAACAGCATAGTAACTAATATATATAAATATATTTTTTTAACCTTTATTTAACTAGGCAAGTCAGATATAGATCACCGATACTACAATGATGACCAAATAGGCCACCCAATAAACATTAGCTAAAGCAAAGCTATAGGCTACATGCCCTGGCACCACAGAAAGCCAATCATCGATTTTATAGGCGGCAGCATAGACATGTCGCAAGACATGTTCAGCACCATGGACAGCGATCGGTAGTCTATACTTTGTAGTGGCTGTCTAGCTAGAGTTTTCGCCCACGCCCCGCCCACCCCACCAGAAACCTCTATCTCAGAGGGTAGTGCGTATGGCTCAGTACATCGCTGGGGCCAAGCTTCCTGCCATCCAGGACCTCTATACCAGGCGGTGTCAGAGGAAGGCACAAAAAATAGCCAAGGACTGCAGCCATCCTAGTCATAGACTGTTCTCTATGCTACCGCACGGCAAGCGGTACCGGAGCGCCAAGTCTAGGTCAAAAAGGCTTCTTAACAGCTTCTACCCCTAAACCATAAGACTCTTGAACAGTTATTTAAAATGGCCAAAAGTATCTGGACATTCCAAAATCATGTGCATTAATATGTCCCCCCTTTGCTGCTATAAAAGCCTCCACTCTTTTGGGAAGGCTTTCCACTAGATGTTGGAACATTACTGCAGGGACTTGCTTCCATTCAGCCACAAGAGCATTAGTGAGGTCGGGTACTGATGTTGGGCGACTAGGCCTGGCTCGCAGTCGGGGTTCCAATTCATCCCAAAGGTGTTCAATGGGGTTGAGGTCAGGGCTCTGTGCAGGCCAGTGAAGTTCTTCCACACCGATCTAAACAAACCATTTCTGTATGGACCTCGCTTTGTGCACGGGGGCATTGTCATGCTAAAACAGGAAAGGGCCTTCCCCAAAGTTGGAAGCACAGAATCGTATAGAATGTCCCTTCACTGGAACTAAGGGGCCTAGCCTGAACCATGAAAAACAGCCCCAGATCATTATTCCTCCACCAAACATTTCTGTTGGCACTGCATTGGGGCAGGTAGCGTTCTCCTGGCATCCGCCAAACCCAGATTTGTCCGTCGGGCTGCCAGATGGTGAAGCGTGATTCATCACTCCAGAGAACACGTTTCCACTGCTCCAGAGTCCAATGGCGGCGAGCTTTACACCACTCCAGACTACGCTTGGCATTGCGCATGGTGATCTTAGGCTTGTGTGCGGCTGCTCGGCCATGGAAACCGATTTCATAAAGCTCCCGACGAACAGTTATTGTGCTGACGTTGCTTCCAGAGGCAGTTTGGAACTCGGTAGTGAGTGTTGCAACCGAGGACAGATGATTTTTACACGCAACGCGCTTCTGCACTCATCGGCCTCATTCTGTGAGCTTGTGTGGCCTACCACTTTCGGCTGAGCCATTGTTGCTCCTAAACATTTCCACCTCACAATTACAGCACTTACAGTTGACCGGGGCAGCTCTGGCAGGGAAGAAATTTGACAAACTGACTTGTTGGAAAGGTGCCATCCTAAATAATGCAACTCCACACTTCAAAAAAACGATCTGCATTTTAACCACACACAAGCCCTACTAACTGCTATTTTGCTTCTCAATGATCATGCAAATATCGCACAATTAGGCTACCTAGTGGTTCTAACTCTGCGAAGCCAAACGTTCTAGGCAGCCCGAGCATGTGTATGGAATGCCTAGTTCTAAATAGTCCACCAAATCTTCAGTGTACAACACAAGGGGGAAGCGACAGCGGAGCAGTGGAAGCACTGAGCAGAAGCTACGTAGGTAGCAGAGTGGGCCGCAGCTGCAGTTAAAAAAATCCTGCACATGCGCAGAAATCTTTGTATCAATAGCCTTGGCAAGTCGGGTTCCAGAAAAGTCGGAACCGCAGCCACTCCATTTTTCATTTTTAATTTTAGGTCGGGGGGTGAACTCCAACCTTGCAGGGGTCCAGAGAAACTGTGTTGTCATGACGTGGCCCTCTGGGGATAGTGTGCCTTCCCCCTCTCTCTCCCGCCTACACCCAGGTTTCTGTTATCTCAGGTCGTAAATTCCTGGGTGTAGACTCTCTCTCCCAGTATATGCAGAAAGAGACCCATAGAGAGAACAAAGGAATTTCTGCCACATCACAGAACTTGAGAACTGAACAATACCCATGTTTTACAGAATGTGTACACGGTCCATTTCGTTTAATGTTTGTGAAACTCAGGAGAGACAATACAGCAACATTACCACAACTCTGTTTATACAAGACTCTCAGTTGTGAGACTTGCATCTAATTGTTGTATAAAATGAATGAGTTACGGTGAAACCATTTGTGAAATTATGTAATGGGATTTTAAACTGTTTAATGAAAGAGAATCCAATTCCCTTTGAAGTTAACTAAGTCATAGGCCCGCCCCATGAGCACAGACATTGATCTGACAGCCCTTTTCTACTGTTACAAATATACCCCCCACCTGAAGAAATTCCCTTCAGACCAAGCTTACCTCGATTACCGAGAGGCTAAGGGTTGAGTGCAGACCAAGCTTACCTTGATTACAGAGAGGGCTAAGGGTTGAGTGCAGACCAAGCTTACCTTGATTACAGAGAGGGCTAAGGGTTGAGTGCAGACCAAGCTTACCTTGATTACAGAGAGGGCTAAGGGTTGAGTGCAGACCAAGCTTACCTTGATTACAGAGAGGGCTAAGGGTTGAGTGCAGACCAAGCTTACCTTGATTACAGAGAGGGCTAAGGGTTGAGTGCAGACCAAGCTTACCTTGATTACAGAGAGGGCTAAGGGTTGAGTGCAGACCAAGCTTACCTTGATTACAGAGAGGGCTAAGGGTTGAGTGCAGACCAAGCTTACCTTGATTACCGAGAGGGCTAAGGGTTGAGTGCAGACCAAGCTTACCTTGGATTACAGAGAGGGCTAAGGGTTGAGTGCAGACCAAGCTTACCTTGATTACAGAGAGGGCTAAGGGTTGAGTGCAGACCAAGCTTACCTTGATTACCGAGAGGGCTAAGGGTTGAGTGCAGACCAAGCTTACCTTGATTACAGAGAGGGCTAAGGGTTGAGTGCAGACCAAGCTTACCTTGATTACAGAGAGGGCTAAGGGTTGAGTGCAGACCAAGCTTACCTTGATTACAGAGAGGGCTAAGGGTTGAGTGCAGACCAAGCTTACCTTGATTACAGAGAGGGCTAAGGGTTGAGTGCAGACCAAGCTTACCTTGATTACAGAGAGGGCTAAGGGTTGAGTGCAGACCAAGCTTACCTTGATTACCGAGAGGGCTAAGGGTTGAGTGCAGACCAAGCTTACCTTGATTACAGAGAGGGCTAAGGGTTGAGTGCAGACCAAGCTTACCTTGATTACAGAGAGGGCTAAGGGTTGAGTGCAGACCAAGCTTACCTTGATTACAGAGAGGGCTAAGGGTTGAGTGCAGACCAAGCTTACCTTGATTACAGAGAGGGCTAAGGTTTGAGTAGTGACCACAAATAGTTTTTGAATTATCAAATCAAATCAAATTTTATTTGTCACATACACATGGTTAGCAGATGTTAATGCGAGTGTAGTGAAATGCTTGTGCTTCAAGTTCCGACCATGCAGTAGTATCTAACAAGTAATTTATCAAATTCACAACAACTACCTTATACACACAAGAGTAAAGGAATGAATACGAGTATGTACATATAAATATATGGATGAGCGATGGCTGACCGGCATAGGCAAGATGCAGTAGATGGTATGGAGTACAGTATATACACATATGAGATGAGTAATGTAGGATATGTAAACATTATATAAATGCCATTGTTTAAAGTGGCTAGTGATACATTTATTCCATTCAATTATAATTATTAAAGTGGCTAGAGATTTGGGTCGATGGCTGAACGGCATAGGCAAGATTCAGTAGATGGTTTAGAGTACAGTGTATACATTTGATATGAGTATGTCGGATATGTAAACATTATATACAAAATTGTTTAAAGTGGCTAGTGATACATTTGTTACATCCAATTCCTATGTTTTAAGTGGCTAGAGATTTAAGTCAGTATGTTGGCAGCAGCCACTCAATGTTAGTGATGGCTGTTGAACAGTCTGATGGCCTTGAGGTAGAAGCTGTTTTTCAGTCTCTCGGTCCCAGCTTTGATGCACCTGTACTGACCTCGCCTTCTGGATGATAGCGGGGTGAACAGGCAGTGGCTCGGGTGGTTGTTGTCCTTGATGATCTTTTTGGACTTCCTGTGAAATCAGGTGGTGTAGGTGTCCTGAAGGGCAGGTAGTTTACCCCCGATGATGCGTTGTGCAGTCCTCACTACCCTCTGGAGAGCCTTACGGTTGTGGGCGGAGCAGTTGCTGTACCAGGCGGTGATACAGCTCGACAGGATGCTCTCGATTGTGCATCTGTAGAAGTTTGTGAGTGATTTTGGTGACAAGCCGAAATTCTTCAGCCTCCTGAGGTTGAAGAGGCGCTGTTGCGCCTTCTTCACTACGCTGTCTGTGTGGGTGGACCAATTCAGTTTGTCCGTGATGTGTACGCCGAGGAACTTAAAACTTTCCACCTTCTCCACTACTGTCCCCTCGATGTGGATAGGGTGCTCCTCTCCTGTTTCCTGAAGTCCACGATCATCTCCTTTGTTTTGTTGACATTGAGTGAGAGGTTATTTTCCTGACACCACACTCCGAGGGCCCTCACCTCCTCCCTGTAGGCCATCTCGTCGTTGTTGGTAATCAAGCCCACCACTGTAGTGTCGTCAGCAAACTTGATGATTGAGTTGGATGCGTGCTTGGCCACGCAGTCATGGGTAAACAGGGAGTACAGGAGAGGGCTGAGAACGCACCCTTGTGGGGCCCCAGTGTTGAGGATCAGCGGGGTGGAGATGTTGTTTCCTATCCTCACCACCTGGGGCCGGCCCGTCAGGAAGTCCAGGACCCAGTTGCACAGGGCTGGGTCGAGACCTAGGTCTCGAGCTTAATGACGAGCTTGTCATCAAGCTCGTCATTAAGCTCGAGACCCTAGGTCTCGACCCAGCCCTGTGCCACTATGGTGTTAAATGCTGAGCTGTAGTCGATGAACAGCATTCTTACATAAGTATTCCTCTTGTCCAGATGGGTTAGGGCAGTATGCAGTGTGATTGCGATTGCGTCGTCTGTTTGCGATTGCGTCGTCATCACTGTCAGTATCATTATGATTTTAAAACATCGTCACTGTCAGTATCATTATGATTTTAAAACATCATCACTGTCAGTATCATTATGATTTTAAAACATCATCACTGTCAGTATCATTATGATTTGCATACGTGTCTGGAGAATAGTGTTATTGCTTTCTCTCCACATTTGGTTCAATCTGAGTATGAAACTCAAGTGGTTCCTGGTCCTCCTCCAGCAGCAGACAGGGGTCCAGGGACACCGTCAGGCCCAGGGGAGGGAGGGGAGACAGGGGCTGGGTGGCAGGGCTGTGGGGTTCCCCCATGAGGAGCTCCACACTGGTATGGAGGGATTACATGTCATCCTGGAGCAGGAGTGGCTGTGGAGGTGCTGTTGTGAATATGCAGACAAACACACATAATCATCATCAATATAAAGTGAAGCAGGTTTAACATTGTTTTAAATGGGCTGCTCTTACCATCCGACTGCAGTTCAGGTCTTGCCTCTGAGGTCAACTGGCCCAGGTAGGACACACTGGTACCATGAGGGTCAGACTCTGTGGGGACGCATACAATTCTGAGAAGCTAGATTAAATGCAATACAATGCAGTAGATGGGGTTATCAGAACTGAGTCAACAAATGATTAAATTGACTGCAAAAGGAAATAGCATCTGAATTGGCCTTCTGTCTTAATGTAGCCTATTGCAGTGGCAGATCCACAAGTGGTGACCACTTCGCAGGACTTGCTTGCTAGTTGAGATTTCTGCTCTTCACTCCGTTGTCAGTTTTGCCTAGATTTCACATATCTTAGTAGCAGAAAGCATTTTTGTCTGCAGTTTTCAGATTGGCTATTTGTTTCTGTACCCCCTTCAGCACCCGCGCCGGCCCTGTACGGTTGCCCATGTCGCCCGCACCTAAATCCGCTACTGATTTGTATTAGTCTATAAATAAATCCATTTGCCAAAATTCGTCCTCTCTCCCATGTCTTATTCGACTAGTATTTTTGAAAGTGTAAGGATAATAATTCAGCCATAGTTGTTCTGAAATGTTTATTGCTTGCCAACATTTTACTCCCTCAATGTTTAATAACACACATACATTAATTATAAATTTCGGTTGCCTATCCTGAAGTTTGTTCTATAGAAAGTATTTGACTCGGATGTGTGCCACAGAAAGTATTTGACTCTAGTCACAAAATTAAGGAAATTAGAAGGGGGCGAATTCTGGCAGTGGGAGATTTTCGGCACAACACCTGTATCACACCGGAGCCAGGTGCAATGTCGCGCCTCCCCGGTTCACCCCCCGCCCCCAAGCTGGGCACCGGGACGAGAGCGAACCCGTCGAGGGAGATATGAGATACCTCTGTGACTATCACCGGGCTCAGCGGCAGCTCAAGGCTCATTGAGGGATATTAGAAATGCACTGAGACCTGCGACCAAGGAGACAGCCACAACAAATGATGTAACCAGGAAGAGCAATCGATCACGGAGGTAGGAGCTATGCAAATTTGAGTGGAACGTTTACATGAAAAGAGAAAGGCTCTGGACATTCATTTACAATGTAAATTCTTATGACATGGTGTGACTGAATCATTCCCAATTTTAAGCGAAACTGAACGTATGAGGTATAGTGCTTATCGATGCATGTAGGCTATGGCACATCAAACCATGAAAAGATGTACAAATGTCATCAGCCAATTACTGTATTCTCTGAACCAGAGGCATTTCGATTATCTACTGGTGATGGCTGAAATAGAAAGCTCGGTAAATGGGTTCGACTTCCTGTATCTGTAGCCAATGAAATTAAGAGAAAACGAAGGAGTCACAGACAACGTCCGTCCAATCATAGGCGGAGTAGAAAGTGGACGTTTATTATGTCTAGGAGCTGAAGGAGTTCCCTCATCCCTATAAGTGGAGTTTGATCACAGATGCGCTTGTGGAACGGAGTTGTCAAAAGTGAGATAACGAGGCCCTGAACAACTTAAACTGGACATTTCTAACAGATTCTTATCGACTAGAGGAAACAGATTGAGTCTTTGATTGCAAAGGTGAGAGAATAACGCTGACATGTTTGTTTTGGACATGCTGTACTCAGTGGTGTAAATAAAAAAAAATTGAAGTACTACTTCAGTAGTTTTTGGGAGTATCTGTACTTTACTTTAATATTTACATTTTTGAAAATGTTTACGTTTACTCCCCCTACATTCCTAAAGAAAATAATGTACTTTTTTACATACATTATCCCTGACACCCAAAGGTACTCGTTACATTTGGAATGCTTAGCAGTACAGGAAAATCGTCCAATTCACTCACTTATCAAGAGAACATCCCTACTGCCTCTGATCTAGCCGACTCACTAACACAAATGCTTTGTTTGTAAATTATGTTCGAGTGTGTGCTACTGGCTATCAGTAAAAAAGTAAATGTGAAACAATTTTGCCGTCTGGTTTGCTTAATATAAGGAATGTTAAATAATTTATACTTTTACGTTTGACACTTAAGTATATTTAAAAACATATACTTTTAGACTTTTACTTAAGTGACTTTCACTTGAACCATTTTACTCAAGTATGACGGTTGGGTAATTTTTCCACCACTGGCTGTACCATAGTCAGAACTGCCAGCTCGTGGTCATGTTTATGGTTCCGTTGTCATTGACAGAAAAATAGATTTTTAAGCGTCTGCATAAGGCGCTATAGATAAACTCATCTGCTAAATGCATATTTGTATAATATATTATTGTGTTTTCCACTAGATTTTAAACTGGTCACCAAATTTTAATAGTGTATTCTAAAACATTGACTCACCTGTGTCATTTGCTTATTAGCTATGTTATTGAATGACTTTCCTACTGGTGGAGTCATTGGCTTGGGGGAGATCCCCAACATTGCAGCAGAGCGCATCATGGTCTCTCAAGCTCTTGCATGCCAACCTGCTTGTCGCCCTCCTCTTATTGTGGTAGCATCTTCATGCTGTCTGAAGTAGAATTGGTGTTTAGGCATTTTATTGGTTAGAGTTTGGCTGGGATAGCTGAACTTGGACCATATGGCAATTTGAGGGACAAGAAAGGCGGTGAAACTGACACAGAGCCATGTTTTGGGGTTGAGAGACATATCTTAGCACTTTGTCTTGAAGGGAAGCTATGGGCTCCCTTAGACAGTGAGAGATGAATGATTGGAGCAGAAGAGAGGAGTGTGTCATGCAGCTGTTGTGTCACTGCACCAGGTGTCCTCCTCACATTGACAATGCGGCCACTCTCTCTCCCTCTCCCCTGGCCGCACTCTGCTGCAGCTGTCAACAGACCCGCGCTTCCAGCTGGCACGCCCCTCATGCATCGTTGTCCCTTCCTTGATTGATTACTGACAAGATTTTTGAATGATTCTGAAAAGCTCCATCTCTAAATGTTAAACGTTATTTACACCAGGCCGAGTTTAAACTATTTTATCCTCTTCTGTCTTTCAGACATGGAACCATCACCCCCCAGCACCCCAACCACCCTGAAACCTGGCCCCTCCTCCCCTCCCCCAGCTACCCCTAAATCTACCCATGGCACTAGACCCACCTTGACCCTGCCTATATCCACCTCTCCGGTCTCATTTTCCTCCCCTTCTCATCCTGGTCCCCCTCTCTCTCCTCCCTCGCCCTCCCTCTCCACCCCTCCTGCCTCCCCCCTGCGGCAGCCCATCAGCCCTGTCTCCCAGGCAGGACGATCCCAGCTCAATGCTGCCAGCCGGTCAGGTCAGGAGAGTAGGGGGGCTGGTGCTGCTGGAGATACCCCGGTCAGCCCACCTACTACCCCCTCTACGACAGGCTTCAGTAGCTCAGCCAGGTGAGTACAGCCAAAGACACACACACCACAACACAACAAATTACAACACAACACATTACACTGCAACTGTAAGGACTGACGCCGGAGATGAGAAGCAGGTACGGGAGTCAACATTTAATGAAGAGCAGACATGAAGCAAGACAGGCACAGCGTCAGCACACGGCAAAACAACGACAATCAATGCAGCAGCGGGGAACAGAGATGAGGAACTGACAAATATAGGGGAGGTAATAAACAGGTGATGAGGGAGTCCAATAATACGCTAATGCACGTGACGGGGAAAAGGCAGGTGTGTGTAATGATGGTGGCAGGAGTGTGTAATGCAGGGGAGCCTGGCACCCTCGAGCGCCAGGGGGGAAGAGCGGGAGCAGGTGTGACAACAACACAACACATTACAACACAACACAAATTACAACACAACACATTACAAAACAACACAACACATTACAACTCAACACATTACAACACAACACAATACAAATGACAAAACAAAACATTACAACACAACACATTGCAACACAACACAAATTACAAAACAACACAACACATTACAACACAACACATTACAACACACCAAAGCTCAGACAACAATAATAGCCACACCACATCCCTAACCTAACATAAGACACTGATGTATTTCTGATAAATGTGTTGGTGTCGTGTCAGTGCCAGTGGGTGAAGAGTAGCTGTTGAGTGAGCTAAATAAACTGTTATTTTAGGGCTGAGGCGCAGGGCTGGGCTAGGTCCACAATGCTGCCAGGAATTGATGGCATGTAAGGGAAGGAACTGGATGCATGTAGAAGCACAGCACATGCAGACGGTTGCCTCTGCTCCTTAGTGACACAACACAGATTTACCACCTCTAGAAGCTTTATACAGTACAGCAAGACCTCACTTAGCCTACATAGTATAACAAGGGCTCTAAAACACATTTGACCAACCTTTGACTGTCTGTTGGGGGCTCTGTTCAGTGACAGTTGTTGTGAGCAGTTAGCATCTGTCTACAGGAAGGAACATCCTGCTCTTAATGAATAACACTTCTGCTCAAGACTGCTACTGTTTGTGTGAGTCATACTGTATGCATCTGTTGGTTCCTAAAATGCTATGCAACATCTGTTACTGCATGTATCAATGCTGCCGGTCACCATGTAATAACCTTGTGCCAATAACCATAATGATGAATAGATGGGTGTTGTGTCTCTGTGTAGAGGAGCCAGAGGAGGAGCTGAGTGTGGAGGAGCTGGAGGAGAGGGCCAAGTCTGGCGATGCCAAAGCCCAGAGTAGGGTGAGTATTACCCATAGTCCACCTCAGAGAGACCACCAGAACAAACATGAATAGTCCTAACATATGAACTACAACGGGTCTTCATAAGGACCCATTGTCAGTGTGGGCAGAACTGCAGATTCATTTAGTGTGATTAGAATTGTTTGCACAGTCCCACATCTGGCAAGTTTCTTTGAATGTGCACATATTGTAGGTGATATATAGTGTGTCTGTGTGTAGATGGGCCGGTACTACTTGGCCCTGGCTGAGGAGAGAGATGAGGAGGTGAA
The DNA here is from genome assembly GCA_030435695.1 of Brachymystax lenok tsinlingensis. Taxonomy (NCBI): domain Eukaryota; kingdom Metazoa; phylum Chordata; class Actinopteri; order Salmoniformes; family Salmonidae; genus Brachymystax; species Brachymystax lenok. The sequence goes on from CM059784.1 coordinate 17,301,804, forward strand.
CAACTGTACAGCAGTGAGCTGGCTGGTACAGGCCACCAAACAGGGCCGCAAGGACGCAGTCAAGATGCTACAGCGCTGCCTAGCAACCAGGAAAGGTGAGGGGGCGTGGCCTAAACCACTAACAGGAAGCATGGTTAGATGTAGGATGTAGTTACCCCTAGACACTGATCTTAGATCAGTTCAGCATTTCCCCCCACTAATGGTTAAGGTTACACTTTGGGGGAGGGGAAGCTGATCCTAGATCTGTACATAGGGGAAACTTCACCCTGGAACAGTATGGAGAACCAGAGCAATTCAAGATAATATTTTTGAATTGCGTCTGAAAAAGTACAGTGTGCAATTAAATGGAGTATGCACTTAAACGATAAGCACTTATCAAGACTCAACTGTCATTGGGAATGTTGAACTGATTGTTTCTGTGTATGACGTTTATTATGAGGCATTAAGGTTGAGTTTGTGGTTACCATTAGGCATCACGTCAGAGAACTTTGAGGAGGTGAAGAAGCTGTGTACGGAGACAAGATTTGAGAGAGGAGTGAGGAAGGCTGCTCTGGTCATGTACTGGAAGCTCAACCCAGAGAAGAAGAGAAGGGTGGCGATGTCTGAGATGCTGGAGAACGTGGAACACGTCAACACTGAGCCAGGTAGTGTACTGAGCACTGACATGACATACAGTACCAGTCAAAAGTTTGGACACTTCTACTCATTCAAGGGTTTTTCTTAATTTTTACTATTTTCTACCTTGTAGATCAATAGTAAAGACATCAAAACTATGAAATAACTCATATGGAATCATGTAGTAACCAAAAAACTGTTTTATATTTTAGATTCTTCAAAGTAGCCACCCTTTGCCTTGATGACAGGTTTGTACAATCTTGGCATTCTCTCAACCAGATTCACCTGGAATGCTTTTCCAACAATATTGGAGTTCACACATATGCTGAGCACTTGTTGGCTGTTTTTCCTTCACTCTGCGGTCCAACTCATCCCAAACCATCTTAATTGGGTTGAGGTCGGGTGATTGCGGAGGCCAAGTCATTTGATGCAGCACGATCACTCTCCTTCTTGGTCAAATAGCCCTTACACAGCCTGGAGGTTTGTTTTGGGTCATTGTCCTGTTGAAAAAGAAATGATAGTCCCACTAAGCGCAAACTAGATGGGATGGTGTATCGCTGCAGAATGCTGTGGTAGCCATGCTGGTTAAGTGTGCCTTGAATTCTAAATAAATCACAGCGTAATCACAGCGTAATTAAATTATTGCCAGCAGCACAGTTAGTCACCAACACTCTAGATAACATGACAACTGCCTAACCAGCTCTACTAGGGTGAGTAAAATGGCTAGAGTGGTCTCATTTGTGTCTGCAAGTAGCTAGCAAGCTAGCCAACGTTAGTTTGGGTGCTTGACTGCCGTTGTAAGGCCAGAACGCTCAAATCAACCCTACTCCTCGGCACAAGCGTCCAGTGTGCGCTCCGAGAGCGAAACAGTCTGAATTTACAAACGGACAATCTGACAGCTCTGAATTTACGAGCGCACTCTGGCACTCCAGAATGAATTTAAGAACACATCCGAAAGCGTAACAAATTACATTTTGCAACAACTAGCTAGCAAGAGGTTGCATAGCAACAGCATCAACTTCCAGTAGACAGGTGATGAGCTAGTACGCTCAACTGAAAGGATACCGTTTGTTTACAGTGTTTCAATATGCTTTGTGTTGTAATCACGACAAACAAAGATATAACGTTAAGCAACTTTTACTAGGCACGTTGTCAACCAGCACTTTACTGGACGTAAGCCCTCCCGCCTTCCGCTTTCCTGTGTAACATCAATATTGCTACATGTCCCCTTTTTTTTGTTTTTTTATATAATTTTTTTTTTAACAAAGGCAGACTCCACCTAACTTTGGCTTGTAGTCCGTGTCTGAAAATAACCCGGAATGTGAACTGAATGTTTGTTTACTGTCTCTGACTGTCCATTACTTATTATTACTTTTACCTTCCCACAAAGTCTTTCAGGTGTATAGGTCTTCGGATGGCCCTACCAGACCTTGTGTGGGGAGTGTTGATTACACCAGGAGGTGCTTGACCTGAGATGTTTGGATCTTCTTGTTGAGGTGCAGCGTCCACCTCTAGGTTTTGTTCAGCACCCTGCTTGGCGTCCGCTGGTGCTCTGTTTACTGGCTCTGTGCCAAGCTCCTCAACAGTGGGAAAATCCTCCTCTATTTCTCTGCTCTTCCTCAAGTGTCGCCTGTTCCTCCTGAAGACTTGTCCCTGTTCTGTCTTCACCTCGTAGGACCTGTGGCCCTCTGCCACCACTGTTTCTGTCCTGTGAGTGGCTGAACTCTCACCCTGTCATCCTGTTGCAGCTCTGTGAGATCCTTAGCAGAGGTGTCGTAGTACTTTGCTTGTTTCTGTTGTCTTTCCTTGAACTTCTCCAGCTGACAGTTTGCCATCCCCGGTCTCAGAAGATTTCTACTCATTATAAGTAGTGTCTTTGTACGTCTTCCCATGAGCACCATTGCAGGGCTGCTGTCTGTCCCTTGTGACGGGGTATTTCTGTGATCCAGCATGGCCAGGTATGGGTCAGCACCTGCTCTCTTTGCTTTTGCCATCAGTCTCTTGGCTGTTTTCACTTCCGATTCCACTTTCCCATTACTTTGCGGGTATCCTGGAGACCACGTCTTGTGTGTAAAATCCCAAGCCTTGCTGAAACTTCAGAACTCGTCTGAAGAGTACTGGGGACCATTGTCTGAGTAAAGGATGTCAGGTATCCCATAGCGAGCAAAGTGCGTCTTCAGTTTTCGAATGACAGTTTTCGACTGTGTGTTCTCCAAATGGTCCACTTCCCAGAAGTTGGAGAGATAATCAACTGTGACCATGTAGTCTCTGTCGTTGAACTGGAACAGGTCAGTCCCTATTTTTTCCCAGGGACGCTTTGGTGCTTCGTGGTGGCCTCAACGCTTTCTTTCTGCTGCTTCATACCCCATGCAGTGCAGGTGCTACATTGTGCCATGTATGTTCTCAGCTGTGCATTCATGCCTGGCCAGTAGACACACTCGCAAGCTCTTCTCAGACATCCCTCTGTTCCTATGTGTGAGGAATGGATTCTCTGCATTATCTCTGACCTTAGGGCAGTAGGCACAACAACTCGCTCACCTCTGAAGATAACTCCATTTTGCACACTCAGCTCATCTCTGTTGTGGAAATACATGGCTACTTCCAAGGGTACATGTCCTTTCACTTCAGGCCACCCCTGCAGGATCACATTTTTCAGTGTCTGGAGCTCCCGGTCCAGCTCAGTGGCTCTCTGGATGTGCTTTAGTCTCTCGCTTGACACAGGAAGGTAGTGTATCATATTGATTGATTCCACTTCGACCTCCACAGGGCCTCTGTTGTCTTGTTGTGTGAGGTATGCCCTGCTCAGGGGTGTCGGCCAGCACCACATGTTTTCCCGCGGAACGTATCGGAGACTGACCTCGTAGTTTTGGAGTCTCATGAGCATGCGTTGTAGTCTTTTTGGTGCGCTGAGGAGAGGCTTTGTCATGATGCTCTCTAGAGGCTTGTGATCTGACTGCACTTCCACAGTTCGTCCATATGTGAATTGGTGGAACCTCTCCATGCCAAACACCACTGCAAGCAGCTCCTTTTCTATCTGTGCATACCCTTTTTCTGTCTCTGTCAGTGCTCTGCTGGCGTATGCTATTGGATGTCCTCCCTGCATCAAGGCTGCTCCTAACCCACTCTCTGAAGCATCACACTGTAGTACAAGCTGCTCTGTTGGGTTGTAGTATTTCAGCACAGGGGCCTGTGCAATGGTATCCCTGATTTTATTGAAAGCCTGCTCATGTCTCACTGACCACTCCCACAGTGAGTCCTTGTGTGTTAGCTGTCGCAGTGGCTCGCAGAGCTCCGTGGCGTGGCTGCAGAACTTGGCTAGGTAGTTTACCATGCCCAGGAAGCGCTGCACCCCCTGCGCATCTGTAGGCCTAGGCATCTGTTTGATGGCTGTCACTTTTCCTGGGTCCACTTTCAACCCCTCTGATGTTAGCAGGTGGCCAATGTAGGGCACTTCCTTCAGCCTGAGCTGCAGCTTCTCTGGATTCAGCTTGATATTGAGCTTCCTGCATCTGTCCATGAGCATTTTCAGGTTTTTGTCATGGTCCAGAGTCGCCACTTCATCATTGTCTCCTTCTCCCACAATCAGGATGTCATCTGCAATGATTTTGACTCCTGGAAGACCTTCCATTGCCTGGGTCAACTTCCTCTGAAAGATCTCTGGGGCTGGACTGATTCCCATTGGCATGCGCAGCCACCTGTAGCGTCCCATGGGAGTAGAGAACGTGGTGAGATAGCTGGATTCCTCCTCCAGTTCCACATGCCAAAATCCGTTTTTTACATCACAAACAGAGAACACGCGTGCTCTGTTCAGATCTGGCAGCACGTCTTCAATAGTGGGAAGTGGGTAATGGCTCCTCTTGAGAGCCTTGTTGAGAGGTTTCGGATCAATGCACACTCTTAGTTTTCCATACGGTTTCTTCACTACGATCAGGCTGCTAATCCAATCTGTGCTTTTGTCAACTGCTTTTATCATCCTTCTTTTCTCTAGAGCACTGAGCTCCTCTTCGAGTGGTTTATATAGTGCTACTGGCACTCTTCTCTTTGGCAGCTGGACGGGCTCCACTCGCTCATCCACTTCCAGCTTCAGTTTGCCGGGTAAGCATCCATCTCCCTGGAATACATCAGAGTACTCTTGTTTGATTTGCTCTTTTGTCCAGGATCCCGTTGTTTTCTCGATGGCTAGGATGTTGTGATGCTGCACAGTAATCAACTCCATTGCCTGGATAGCCTTACTGCCTAGAATGGGCCTGTGCACATTCTTGTTGACTACGATGAACTCAACTCGGTAGGTTCTCTTATTGCGTGGATTGATCACTTTAAGTGTGCACTTCCCCAGTGGCGTCAGAGTACTCTTGTTATACATCACCAATACCTGACTGCAGGGCTCTAGGTGACTGGCTTTTATGAGGTTTGCAGGGATAACATTACAACTAGCACCACAATCTAGCTGAAATCTGACAGACTTTTTGTTGACCAGCATGGTTGCAAAGAGAGCTGCATTGGGGTCTGTGGTTTTCTCCTGCACCACGTTGATGCTCTCTGACTTTGGCCCTAGTGTGATGCACAGAACATCCTCACCGCTCTCTGAGTCAGCTAACGCATTTTCCATTGCCAGGACTCTGTTTCTCTTGCTGGCCCCTGCACTTTTGCAAACTGTAGAGAAGTGATTGTTTTTTCCACAGGATTTGCATTTTTGTCCATATGCAGGGCATTTTTCCTTTTTTCTCTTGTGTGTCCGTCCACAGTATCTGCATTGTATAATGCTCTGTCCCTCTGTAGGGTCTCCTCTCCCTCTCGGTCTCTCTTTCTGTGTTACTGCATGCACTGCTACAGGGCCCTGCACATTTATTACTTTAGCTCTCTGTCTGGACAGTTCTGCAGCTCTTCCAATCTGTATGCATTTCTCTAAACTGAGATCCGTCTCTCTGAGTAAGCGCTCTCCTAAGTGTGGGTCACACGTGCCACACACAATCATGTCCCTGATAAGATAGTCTGTGATTACTCCAAAGTTGCAGGTGGCCACTAGTCCTCAATTCAGTGAGATATTTGTCTAAACTTTCATCTTGACCCTGACTTCGCATGAAAAAATTATATCTCTCAATTGTTTCGTTTTTCTTGGATCACAAAACGCATCCAGTGCTGCATTTACTTCCTCAACAGAGAGATGGTCTTTTGTACTGCCCACACACAGGGTCTCACAAACCTCTCTGCCTTTTTCCCCAATGAGATAATACAGTAGCTTCACTTTGTAGTCATCAGGTTTTTCTCTCATTGTAAGAGCCAAGTACAAATTGAATTCCTCTTTCCATCTTTTCCAGGTCAGTGCTAAATTACAATCATCAAAGTCTATTTTAGCCGGAGGTTTCAGTGCATTTTCCATGGCGATTTAGTTGTAGAAAGGGACGCTAGCTACTCACGACACTTGTATCCAATAGCCAGCTAGCTTTTAGCATAGAGTCACTCACAATAGCTAGCTAACGTTGACGTTCGACGCGATGACTAGCCTGTAAATGCGGCACTTTTCAAACTGCCGCCTGGGATGTATTCTTCATTTACATCGATGAGATCCAGGTTCTTTTGAGTACCGCTGCCACCATGTTTCAATATGCTTTGTGTTGTAATCACGACAAAACAAAGATATAACGTTAAGCAACTTTTACTAGGCACGTTGTCAACCAGCACTTTACTGACGTAAGCCCCCCCGCCTTCCGTTTCCTGTGTAACATCAATATGTGCAACATCAATATTGCTACATACAGTATACTAAAATGAACTAATAGTATGCAATATATACTCATTAATTACGTAGTATACAGTATGTTAGTATCGGTATTCAAACACAGCTTGGGTCTTCCTTTCCTGTGGCAGTCCTCATGAGAGCCAGTTTCATCATAGGGCTTGATGGTCTTTGCGACTGCACTTGAAGAAACTTGAAAAGTTCTTGAAATTCTTCAGATTGACTGACCTTCGTGTAATGATGGACTGTTGTTTCTCTTTGCTTGTTTGAGCTGTTCTTGCCATAATATGGACTTGGTCTTTTACCAAATAGGGCTCTCTTCTGTATAGCACCCCTACCTTGTTACGACACAAATGATTGGCTCAAATGCATTAAGAAGGAAAGAAATTCCACAAATTAACTTTTAACAAGGCACACCTGTTAATTTAAATCCATTCCAGGTGACTACTAAAGAAAAACCCTGGAATGAGTAGGTGTGTCCAAACTTTTGACTGGTACTGTATATGGACACAAATATACACTCACTTGAACTTCAAAATTGTTCTGTTTTTGGTTTAGCTTGGCATTAGACTACTGCATCTAATAAGAAGTATATTTTGCATTCATAAACCAAATATAATCTCAGCGACTGTTCAAACAACATTGTATCGTTAGAATCACCCCAAAAAGTACTTTGTTTAGAAGTAATAAGTATGTGATTCTAGGCTATTTTTGTTACTGTAAAAACAGCTGTAGCCATGTGCTTTTTGATTACATTCTATATCTAGCTGATATGAGAGCGAGATGTGGGAATCTAAAAGGCTAGCTAGCTTATTGGCTATGTTACCCAGCTAACTAGCAAGGGGAGACAACCAAAACGTGATTTTTCTTTACTTTCAACTCAAATGAGAAGATGACAAGAGAACCTCTCCTATTGCCCCCTTGTGGATGTTGCTATTTGGGAGTCTGGACCGGCGAGGTATCATGTTACCAAAAGGTGCACATTTGTAAAACAAAACAACAACAAAAAACAGTTGTTATGTGCCTAGTTTTTCAACTTTGTGTTTCTCTGTAATTCCTCCACCCCAAGGTGACACTGCCTCCCAGGGCCCCATATCCAGCTCCATGCAGAAACAGAGGAGAGTTCTGGAGAGCCTCGTCACCAGCAAAGGTTGGTGTGTGTTTATGTGTTCTAGATTTAAATGGAAAGGTATTGTAATAGTGAGTAAGGACTACCTCTCTCTCTGTGTCTCTGCAGCCAGTTGCTATGACGTGGGTCTGGATGACTTTGTAGAGATCACTAAGAAGTACGCTCAGGGCATCCCCCCCTCTCCCACTATGGCTGGGGACGGCGATGACGATGAGGAAGCTGTGAAGAACCCAGACGACTTGCCCCTTCACAAGAAGGTCTGAACCTATTTATCTATCTGGGAATGCATGTGTTCATAACATCTTCACATGGATTTACCCTCTCTCTCTGTCTCTCTGTTTTGCTCTCTGTCACTCCCTCTCCATTTCCCTTTATCTCCCCCCCTGCCTCTCCCCTAGGTGTTGAAGTTCCCCCTACACGCCCTGTTTGAGATCAAGGAGCACCTGATTAACTGGGCGTCCCGGGCGGGCATGCAGTGGCTCAGTGCCCTCATCCCCACGCACCACGTCAACGCTCTCATCTTCTTCTTTATCATCAGCAACCTCACCATCGACTTCTTCATCTTCCTCATCCCCCTGCTCATCTTCTACCTGTCCTTGTTCTCCATGGTCATCTGCACGCTGCGCGGTCTTCCAGGTGGGATACTGTTCACATGGCTCTGGCCTTAGAGCAGAGGAACTGAAAGAGGATAACCTATCGTTATCCTGTAACAAACTAGCAAGTACTGTCATCTAGGGAGTACTTGACCTTTGTTTTCTTGGAAAACAGAATGAAAATGGTTAGTAGTATGTAACTACTATGGTAAGTTATTCCATGACAGGTATAGGATTTGGGTGTTCAATGTGTAAACAGCTGTTGGTGTTGTTCTTCCAGAACTCCATGATGACTTACAGGTAGTTTTAAAAGTAGTAGTGGTAGTGGGTTGCTAGGTAACGACGTAAACAACGCTACTTTATATGAACGTGGCCATGTGTATGTTGTCTCATATATCATGGGCAGGAGAGGCGCTAACAATGGGAATTCCAAACCACCCGTTGTATAATGAGTGTTCAGTGTGTAAAGAGCTGTTGGTGTTGTTCTTCCAGAACTCCAAGGCGTGGGAGAACTTCCGGGCCTTTACAGACCTGCTGTTACGTTTCGAGCCCGGCCTGGACCTAGAGCAAGCTGAGACTAACTTCGGCTGGACCCACCTGGAGCCCTACCTCTACTTCCTGCTGTCGATGGTCTTCATGGTCTTCTCCTTCCCTGTGGCTGACAAGACCTGGATCCCCTGCTCCGAGCTGGCCACCGTGGCCCTGTTCTTCACCGTCACCTCCTTCCTCTGCCTCCAATCCTCCGCAGAGCTCTTCGCCCGCCGCGCCCTGCTCACAGAGGTGTTATCGGGGGTCTGTGCCCTTACACAACTATTACCTGATAGTGTCTGGTTCCTGCGGGTGTTAGGATCAACGTTTGTGACGGTGCCGCTAGGGGAGATGGTGGCACTGAACATGGGCGTGCCGTGTCTTCTCTACGGGCACCTGATCTACCTGCTGTTCCGCATGGCCCAGCGGAGGGGCTTCAGGGGCACCTACCTCTGCCTCGTACCCTACATGGTCTGCTTCGTCTGGTGTGAGCTGTGCCTGGCCCTGCTCCACTCCTCCTCCACCATCGGTCTGATTCGGACCTGTGCGGGCTACCTCCTCTTCCTGTTCGCACTGCCTGTCCTCACCTTGGGCTTGGCGGCCATGTTGCTCTTCCAGGTCCTCCAGTGGTTCATGGCTCTGGAGATCACCAAGATGCTGGTGACTCTGACTGTGTGCACGGTCCCGGTGGTGTTGCGGTTGTGGACGCGGTTCAGCCTGAACCCGCTGGTGGTGGCGCGGTTCCTGTCACGGAGCAGCGTGGTAAAGCTTATCTTGGTGTGGCTAAGTGCTTTGTTGATGTTCTGCTGGATGTACGTCTACCGCTCAGAAGGCATGAAGGTAATCACAAGAAGTAGTTTACTACATTATGCTACATTATGCCCAAAGCGCTAATTAAAACAAAATACAGGTACTAGCATATTTACATAGTAAAGAACAACAGAATGACAGAAGCAGATCAAATTGCAGGCACCAGAGTACTATTTACAGCGGAGTGCTATTTACAGCGGAGTGCTATTTACAGCGGAGTGCTATTTACAGCGGAGTGCTATTTACAGCGGAGTGCTATTTACAACAGAGTGCTATTTACAACAGAGTGCTATTTACAACAGAGTGCTATTTACAACAGAGTGCTATTTACAGTGTTCAAATGTAACAACATAAAGAATATATTAAGTGTATGAAAAGCGTTAAATGGAATACATTAACAATCTCAAAATAAAGATGAACCAAATGTGAATATGTGTTGAACAGGTGTATAACTCCACCCTCACGTGGCCAGAGTACAGTAACCTGTGTGGGCCCAAGGCCTGGAAGGAATACAACATGGCCCAAACCCAGATCCTGTGTTCTCACCTGGAGGGCCACCGGGTCACCTGGACAGGACGCTTCAAATACGCCCGCATCACCGACATCGAGAACGGAGCCCAGTCCGTCATCGGCCTACTTCCTGTGTTCGTAGGGAACTGGATGAGATGTCTCTATGGTGAGGCCTATCCCCTATGTGAAAACACCACCGACCCCACTGCCCCTCACCAGGCCCTTACCGCACCTCTTCCAGAAGACCCCTTATGCAAACTGAAAAATCTGGCCAAGCACGAGTGCCACGTGAAGCACTTCGACCGCCACAAGTTCGAGGTGACCTTGGGCATGCCCCTGGAGAGGAAGAGTAAGAACGGAACCATCATAGAGGACGAGGACGCCACCAAGGACATCGTCCTGAGGGCCAGTAGTGAGTTTGGCCCAGTGCTGCTGCACCTGAGCGCTGGCAGCCTGGTAGAGTTCAGTACGGTTCTAGAAGGGCGCCTGGGCTCCAAGTGGCCTGTGTTTGAGCTGAAGGCCATCCACTGTCTGACGTGTGCAGACGCCCGAGTGCCCAGCGGCAGGCAGTACAAGATAGAACACGACTGGAGGCGCACGGCCCAGGGGGCACTGCAGTTTGCCTTTGACTTCTTCTTCAACCCCTTCCTCACCGCACGGCTGGAGCAGGACACTGAGACACAGACCACGCAGGGCAGAGGAGGAATGGACCAAGGGTAGTGGTGGATCAATGCAGAGGACTGTACACTATGTGGAGTGTAAATTCAGCAAAAAAAGAAACGTCCTCTCACAACTGCTTTATTTTCAGCAAACTTAACATGTGTAAATATTTGTATGAAGAAAACAAGATTCAACCACTGAGACATAAACTGAACAAGTTCCACAGACATGTGACTAACAGAAATGGAATAATGTGTCCCTGAACAAAGGGGGGGTGAAAATCAAAAGTAACAGTCAGTATCTGGTGTGGCCACCAGCTGTATTAAGTACTGCAGTGCATCTCCTCCTCATGGACTACACCAGAGTTGCCAGTTCTTGCTGTGAGATGTTACCCCACTCTTCCACCAAGGCACCTGCAAGTTCCCGGACATTTCTGGGGGAAATGGCCCTAGCCCTCACCCTCCGATCCAACAGGTCCCAGACGTGCTCAATGGGATTGAGATCCGGGCTCTTCGCTGGCCATGGCAGAACACTGACATTCCTGTCTTGCAGGAAGTCACGCACAGAACGAGCAGTATCTTAATGACCGTTCCGCAGGTGCATGTTCATTAATTGGTTATGGTTCATTGAACAAGCATGGGAAACAGAGTTTAAACCCATTTATAATGAAGATCTGTGAAGTTATTTTGATTTTTATGAATTATCTTTGAAAGACAGGGTCCTGAAAAAGGGACGTTTCTTTTTTTGCTGAGTTTATAAGTGTACACTGTGCAGTGTGTAAGTGTACACTGAGAGAACTGATTTCAGTATGGATTGTAAGTAATGCATCATGTGGAGTGTACACTGGGAATGTACACACAATCACATAAAGGTTTGTCTGTAAGACATGCATTATGTCTCCCTATAGTAGCCTGTGGTTCTGCAGGGTTTTCCACTATGCTGGAGTTCCACTACCGAGGTTCAACTGCTTCTAGTGGGGTGTGTGTGTGCTCTGAGCCCCTACTGTAGACTAGTAAAACCAGCTTAGAATCATAGATGAATTGTGCATATGGCTAAACTATGCATGGGTGTGTGTTCGTAGTGTGTGAGTGTTTTCATAGCTGCTGAGTCATAGTGGGAGAGGATAATATCACAGAACATAACGAAACCACTGAATTACAAAGGAGGGAGACAGTTTACACTAACTGTACACTTGCATACACCACAAACACAATCACTTCCACACAAATACACACACCACTTCAACCTCTTCATTCATAGCCAGTCTTTTCAGTTTGTCAACGTTTGAGAAAGTGTGTGGGACAATGCCGATCAACATTGTGATCAATAAGCTTATTGACTTGCTCTTGATATGCAGTCCAAATGTCTACATTTGCATGCCATTCAACCATATAGGCCTGCCGTTTGCATCCATGACACTAAGGGCTAGATTCTATCATATTCGCACTAGCCAACACCCGCATAACTGTGTTAGAGCTGTCAAATCCACAAGCGGCTCCTGGTATTATACCTAGCGGACATTGACATTGGCTGCATCGAGTCGCATTAAGAGAAATCCCATGCAGCTTTGTTTACAAGTTCGAACACTGGCATGTGAGATGTAATCCACACCTCGATTAGGCTGATAGAAATCCTTATTATTTAGTTTAATGATTTTTCAATTTGAGTGTAATTATTTCTATATAGCCTTCACTTTCTCATTCTGAACTTCTAACGTGAGTGGGATGGGTGTGGCTTCGTGACAATGATCAAGAGCAGCTGCTCACCGATTTGACAGCTCCAACGCAGTTCCACCTCCGACACTGCCAAAACATCCGCTATGTGGGTGTCTGCCATCGCTGGTTAACGCTTGATCTAATCTAGGCCCTACTGTAAATGTTTTTGTCTGCTGTTTGACTTATCAAGTCTGTTTACATATGAAGTAAAAGTAGGACTTTTTAACTACATTTAAAATACTCAATAGTGTTTGTTTTACATGTGAATTGTGTTTTCAAAATGAACTGCCTTTTTTTTTACAGTTTGAGGCCTTAATTCATTTTCATTTTAGGTACTTGTAAAGTATTGTACAGTTCTTGAATAGTTTTTTTTTGTTTCCTTAAATAGTTTTTCTTTATAAGATCATGATGGAGTAACAAATGGACTTAAACTGTTCCAGTTGTCTCCTTAAATATTGAGCTTTAATCATTGTCATGTTGATACCCTTCTTGTTGTGAATATTAAGTGCCCTGTCTATTCAAATCACATTGGTAAATAGTTCTGATGCCACATTAACCTAGCAACGAATAGGCTACTGAAATCCTGTCAGCGTTTCTCTTTACAGAGAATGACATATTCAACCTCCGATAGATGACCTGTATCAAAGTGCACTTGTGTCCAAATATATTTTTTCCCCTCATTTACTTGTGTGCCTTGTTGTCCCTCCTCTCCCTCCCTGCTGTGCAGGGTTCTGTTCTGATCTGATCTGATCCCACAGTTCCAGTCTGCAGCAGGCCTCTAATGATGAGGTCACTGTCACAGGATGTGATGTCACTATTGTAACCCTCTACTCTACTGTGACCAATAAACCAATCATGGAAATGTAAGCCTCTCCTTCCTGAAGGGTTATTGCACACATACAAAGTTCTGATTTGGCTTCATTGTTGTAATGACAGTGTATTACCACTAGGTGGTGGTCAAGACTACAACACAGAGACTCATCCACCTCGGGACAGTTTTAGTGATGTAGTTCAAATATATTGATCCATTTGAAGACTAATGTTGCGGCTACACTTCTATAAAGTACACAAACAGCAATTAATACATTAATTGCACTCACTATACATCAATGTTAACTGATTGAATAGTGATCACATTGGAATTGATTTAACAGCTACAGAAGTTTAATAAAGACGCCACAGCCTAACCCTAACCCGTAGGATGCCATTTTGTTGAAATCTTTATTCAGAAAAAAAATAAACATTAACATATTTGTAATTGTTCATGAGATTTTTTTTCGTTGAAAATACATGAACACAAAATATGTGAATCATTGCCAGGGCAGCAGGACATGAAATCAAACACAAGTGACAGATGTTTCAAAAATATATAAATAAACAATAACTGTTCTAAAAAAAAAAAAAAACAATTTGTTGAAAGGCTAGAGTGAAGTACGTAATAATCTCCCTCTTGTTGCCATGAACACTGAACACCATCGTCAGAGATGATTGGCTCTGCACTCTTGGTTCTTGATATGAAACAACAAACCTAGAAATGTCAAAAAGAGTTGAATATACAGCAGATACCATTCAGGCCCTTTAAAGGTTTAGATTACAATCCTGATAAAACGTTCCTTTAAAGGTGTAGATTACAACGTTGATTAAACATTCCTTTAAAGGTTTAGATTACAACCCTGATAAAACATTCCTTTAAAGGTTTAGATTACAACCCTGATAAAACATTCCCCATACCTCTGGTTCAGTATCTTCATTTAAAACCTATGTATTGTTTCAGCTTCATTTCAAATGTACACCGTAAATCTGAACACTGGTAAACATGCTTTTTGTGTCCGGTAAACACAAACAAAAGGAGAGCTCTTTGTTGTTGTCTATGGTAACTAGTGCTGTGTAGAGGCAGAGCTCCAGAAGCCTTTTTACAGCCTGTTTATGGTTAGAAAGGCAGCCAGTAAATTTATATGAACAAAAAAAAAATCCATCATGCAGCATATTTTTTGCTTGATTGTTGGACTTGATTTTTGCTTCATTCCTTGTGTTTCATTGCAAAGTAGCACATGACACAGCCAAGTTCCCCAGCAGTCTTCATAATCAAGTAAAACATCAGGATTAAATGTTAACAAGGTGTGACAGGCAGCCTTGTGAAACCCAATGTCCTACTGACTAATGTCTTGTGTACCATTAACTGTCAATGTCATCACTTTTACCATCATCATCATCATTAATGATAATTAAAAAAAATATATGGGAATTGCTGATTTAACAAAAAAACTATAATTAGACAAACATTCTGCAAACATTTCCACTAGTTACCACCAGGAACCACAAAGGTTTTTTTACACCAACGTCAAGAATCAATCCAGACTGTAGGAGAGGACTGAGCACAGACATGTACAGAAACAGAGGGAGGAGGAAGGGGAAGAAGAGGAAGAGGCAGATGATCAGAAAAAAACAGACGCATGTGAAAGCTCCTCCTGTCAAGAGGTCAAACCCCTCAGAATGCAAAAATGACCAATAGCAAAACAAACACCATCAGATCAGCCACAATCCAGAGGTCAACTGTCAACACATCCATGATTTAGAATTCCATAAACCCTAATCCAGCATCATTCTTATTGGGTTATCCAGCTCCCCCTATCTGGTCCTAGGGTGGACCGGTCCATCCAGTGAGAACTGTGGAGTGTGTCTTTACAGCATCACCCTGTCATCTATAGAGAGAGAGTGTGTGTGTGTTTGTGTGTGTGTGTGTGTGTGCGTGCGTGCGCATATGTTACATGTTCTTGCTTGCCTTACTGTCTGTGAATGAATGTGTGCATCCGTGTGTGTGTGTCTCCAGCCTCTTGCTTTCTCTCTCTCAGCCGTGCATCTCCTGGTTGAGTTTGTCCTGGAAGATGTACAGGTTGTTGGTGGCAGCGATGGCGATGATGTTCTCCGTGGGGTGCCAGGCCGTGTGCAGGATCTTCTTGGTGAAGTCCAGGCTGTCCACGCTGATGTCATCCTTGCGTCGTTTCCCGCCCTGGCAGACGCGCCGAGGCTTGAGCACGGCCCGGGGCTTACTGCTCTCCCTGGACGCCTCCAGGGTCACATCACGGTTGGTGTTCCGGTCAAACATCCGGAAGAAATTGTTGTAGGCTCCAGTCATGATCACACTGGGAGAGGGGGGTGGAGGGAGAGAGAGAGAAGAGTTGAGAGGAGACAAAGGAAGTCAATGTGTTAAGGTCCTTGAGAATGTCCAATTCTGCCATTGTGCCCTCTGAATAACGTTATGAGCACAGACATTCATTCCCAGAGCAACGAATAAGGGATTAGAAGAGCCACTCACAAACTCTCTCTCTCTCACACACACTTCGTCTACCTGTCTGAGCCGTTCCAGGCACACTCAAACTTGTCGAAGATGCAGTCGTTTTCGTACAGGGAGCACAGCTTGCTGCGGAGGTAATCATGCACCTGCAGGAACACACACAGAGATGTAATCAACACACTGTTCACAGCCAACACACACACACAGTCAGGACACAGTGTGCAACACTGACAGGGACAGCTCTAAATCCACAGCATAGTACCCAAATCCACAGCATAGTACCCAAATAGACAGCTGTGACAATTATTACAGGATATTCATTCTGAGAGAGGAGGGGACAAACCTAATATATTTTAGGAGAACTACAGAACCGCGTTCTAATCTAATCCATTTAGGACAGAGCCAGGCAGGCGCACGCACACACACACACACACACATACACACTTCCCTATTGATTTGTTGGACCTGCTTGTATCAGCATTTTGTCTGCGTGGTGATGTCTGCGTCCAGCGGTCAATCTACGGTCAAACTGAGTTTATGGTACGGTTGTAAATCAAAACATATCGGTATGTTTGCTTCCATACCGTTCTCGCTGACGAATGAAAAGGTGTTGTGTTGAAGTAAACATTGCCAGTTCTCTCACCTCACAACCCACCCCTCCCTTCTAAACACTTGCACCCTCACATCTTTCCTTTTTTACTTTAGTGTTAACCTTTTCTCCCCCTCATCCTCTCCTCTCCTCTCCTCTCCTCAATAAAGGAAAGACTTCAGTTAATACGGCCAAATCAGAAGAGTTTTACAGTCCCTCATTCTACCCTCCCCCCACCTCCCTTTCGGTCTCATTGCTGCATTGCAGATGTAGATAGGCCTCAGTAAGGTATCCCCCCCTCCTCCTCCCAGTGTAGTGGCTCAGTAAGGTATCCCACCCTCCTCCTCTCCCAGTGTAGTGGCTCAGTAAGGTATCCCCTCCTCCTCCTCTACCAGTGTAGTGGCTCAGTAAGGTATCCCCCTCCTCCTCTACCAGTGTAGTGGCTCAGTAAGGTATCCCACCCCCTCCTCTACCAGTGTAGTGGCTCAGTAAGGTATCCCCCTCCAAGTGTAGTGGCTCAGTAAGGTATCCCCCTCCTCCTCTCCCAGTGTAGTGGCTCAGTAAGGTATACCCCCCCTCCTCTCCCAGTGTAGTGGCTCTGTAAGGTATCCCCCTCCAAGTGTAGTGGCTCAGTAAGGTATCCCACCCTCCTCCTCTCCCAGTGTACTGGCTCAGTAAGGTATCCCCCTCCTCTCCCAGTGTAGTGGCTCAGTAAGGTATCCCCCTCCTCCTCTACCAGTGTAGTGGCTCAGTAAGGTATCCCCCTCCTCCTCTACCAGTGTAGTGGCTCAGTAAGGTATCCCACCCCCTCCTCCTCTCCCAGTGTAGTGGCTCAGTAAGGTATCCCCCCTCCTCCTCTCCCAGTGTAGTGGCTCAGTAAGGTATCCCCCTCCTCCTCTCCCAGTGTAGTGGCTCAGTAAGGTATCCCCCTCCTCCTCTCCCAGTGTAGTGGCTCAGTAAGGTACACCCCCTCCTCTCCCAGTGTAGTGGCTCAGTAAGGTATCCCACCCCCTCCCTCCCAGTGTAGTGGCTCAGTAAGGTATCCCCCTCCTCCTCTCCCAGTGTAGTGGCTCAGTAAGGTATCCCCCTCCTCCCCTCCCAGTGTAGTGGCTCAGTAAGGTATCCCACCCCCTCCCCTCCCAGTGTAGTGGCTCAGTAAGGTATCCCCCTCCTCCTCTCCCAGTGTAGTGGCTCAGTAAGGTATCCCCCTCCTCCTCTCCCAGTGTAGTGGCTCAGTAAGGTATCCCCCTCCTCCTCTCCCATTGTAGTGGCTCAGTAAGGTATCCCCCTCCTCCTCTCCCAGTGTAGTGGCTCAGTAAGGTATCCCCCTCCTCCTCTCCCAGTGTAGTGGCTCAGTAAGGTATCCCCCTCCTTCTCTCCCAGTGTAGTGGCTCAGTAAGGTACACCCCTCCTCTCCCAGTGTAGTGGCTCAGTAAGGTACCCCCTCCTCTCCCAGTGTAGTGGCTCAGTAAGGTATCCCACCCCCTCCCTCCCAGTGTAGTGGCTCAGTAAGGTATCCCCCTCCTCCTCTCCCAGTGTAGTGGCTCAGTAAGGTATCCCACCCCCCCTCCCTCCCAGTGTAGTGGCTCAGTAAGGTATCCCACCCCCTCCCCTCCCAGTGTAGTGGCTCAGTAAGGTATCCCCCCTCCTCCTCTCCCAGTGTAGTGGCTCAGTAAGGTATCCCCCTCCTCCTCTCCCAATGTAGTGGCTCAGTAAGGTATCCCCCTCCTCCTCTCCCAGTGTAGTGGCTCAGTAAGGTATCCCCTCCTCCTCTCCCAGTGTAGTGGCTCAGTAAGGTATCCCACCCTCCTCCTCTCCCAGTGTAGTGGCTCAGTAAGGTATCCCCCTTCCTCCTCTCCCAGTGTAGTGGCTCAGTAAGGTACACCCCCTCCTCTCCCAGTGTAGTGGCTCAGTAAGGTATCCCCCTACTCTCCCAGTGTAGTGGCTCAGTAAGGTATCCCCCTCCTCCTCTCCCAGTGTAGTGGCTCAGTAAGGTACACCCCCTCCTCCCCTCCCAGTGTAGTGGCTCAGTAAGGTATCCCACCCTCCTCCTCTCCCAGTGTAGTGGCTCAGTAAGGTATCCCCCTCCTCCTCTCCCAGTGTAGTGGCTCAGTAAGGTATCCCCCTCCTCCTCTCCCATTGTAGTGGCTCAGTAAGGTATCCCCCTCCTCTCCCAGTGATATTACATACTGTCTCTGTGTTAATAGTAACATTACATACTGTCTGTGTCTCTGTGTTAATAGTGACATTACATACTGTCTGTGTCTCTGTGTTAATAGTGATATTACATACGGTCTGTGTCTCTGTGTTAATAGTGACATTACATACTGTCTGTGTCTCTGTGTTAATAGTAACATTACATACTGTCTATGTCTCTGTGTTAATAGTAACATTACATACTGTCTGTGTCTGTGTTAATAGTAACATTACATACTGTCTGTGTCTCTGTGTCAATAGTGATAGTACATACTGTCTGTGTCTCTGTGTCAATAGTGATATTACATACTGTCTGTGTTAATAGTGACATTACATACTGTCTGTGTCTCTGTGTTAATAGTAACATTACATACTGTCTGTGTCTCTGTGTCAATAGTGATAGTACATACTGTCTGTGTCTCTGTGTTAATAGTGATATTACATACTGTCTGTGTCTCTGTGTAAACAGTGACATTACATACTGTCTGTCTCTGTGTTAATAGTAACATTACATACTGTCTGTGTCTCTGTGTTAATAGTAACATTACATACTGTCTGTGTCTATGTTAATAGTAACATTACATACTGTCTGTGTCTCTATGTTAATAGTGGTATTACATAATGTCTATGTCTCTGTGTTAATAGTAACATTACATACTGTCTGTGCCTCTATGTTAATAGTGGTATTACATAATGTCTATGTCTCTGTGTTAATAGTAACATTACATACTGTCTGTGTCTGTGTTAATAGTAACATTACATACGGTCTGTGTCTCTGTGTTAATAGTAACATTACATACTGTCTGTGTCTGTGTTAATAGTAACATTACATACTGTCTGTGTCTCTGTGTTAATAGTAACATTACATACTGTCTGAGTCTCTGTGTTAATAGTGACATTACATACTGTGTCTCTGTGTTAATAGTGACATTACATACTGTCTGAGTCTCTGTGTTAATAGTAACATTACATACTGTCTGAGTCTCTGTGTTAATAGTGATATTGGCTCCTCACCTGGTATATCTCCAGGGGCTTGTTCTCCATGTTGAGGTCCCACACCTTGGCGGTGAGGTAGTCTCTGGTCAGCAGGTAGCGCCCACTGTGGCTGAACTTGACGTCCGACACTGACGAGATGATCTCAGAGAAGAAGGAGCGGTTACTGGGGTCTTCCGGCTCCTCAAACACTAGAGGAGCAGACGGGGTGAGAGTGTATGTGTGTGTGTGTGTGTGCGTGATGTACAGCATCTGTGTATCTGTAACGTAAGTGTGTGTGTCTGACTCTAGGCTATGTCCGTCTGCATGTCTGTGTGTGTGTACTCACGTTTGGAGTGTTTGTCACACAGTGCGGCCTCTCTCATGTCACAGAGCCGTAGAGTTCCTTTACTGCTGCTGTAGACCAACAGGTTACAGTGGTGAGGATGGAACTCTGCTGCTGTTATCACCTCTGTCAGATCCTCCATGTTCACTGGCTTGATGTCCACGATGTCTGGGGCACGGGTTCAGGACTACAACATACTGTCTATATAAAAGCATACACACATTTGATTGTGTGCGAGGGTGATTACAAACATAGCATATTCAGAATGATACACCAAAACACACTGACATCATTACATATAGTATTATACACATACCTTTAGGGGTACTAGGGATAGTGATTAAATGTAAAACGCAAATCCTGTCTGGGGTGAGGAGTGTGTGCGTTCTATTCAGCTGCATTATATGCCACAAAAGGAGAGAAATATTTATAGATGTAATAATTCATTGAGCTGCATTTTCACTCCTCAGGAATGATTCCCCTCACCCACATCACTGTGTGTGTGTTTGTGTGTGTGTATGAATGAACAGTGTCTCATACAAGAGTGTGTGTATTGACCCATTGTCTGATCTAAAGGATACTGAAGCTGCGGTCGGTGATGCCCAGGTGCCAGAGGTTGATCCTCAGGTCGTCAGCTGACATGTAGGTCTCGTGGTCGGAGTTGACGGAGATGGAGTTGACGTGGTAGGTGTGGGCGTTGGCAAAGACACGCCGAGGACTTACCTCCACCATCAGATCCATGGGCTTCAACACCGGCACCTAGACAGAGTACAGACAGTCAGAACACACAACACACCAGGGTTCCCCAACTGGCGGCCATCGTGCCGAATTTTGCCCGCTGATGGTTTCATTTGGTCCCCCAAGTTTTCTAAGGATAAAAAATATATATTTTTATTTTCCATTCTTGGACATAAAATACTGTAAAAACACCAGCATGTCAGCTCCAAGTGATTTTAATTTTGGAAATCTGTTCCCAAGTATTTTCACGCATGTTTTAGTCAA